>JALGPX010000020.1:93498-107828 GCA_023515795.1 Amoeboaphelidium occidentale | reverse complement strand
ACAGCATGTATGTTCCGTATTGGTGATGAGGCGATTTCCCTTGCCCCGCCAGGTGTACCATTTCCAAGCTCATTATGCTCGTGGTTCATTTCAGAGTGTGTCCGTTTAAGACCTTGCTTCTTAGGCGCCGATTGCGGCTCCGTTTGTCTTTGCCTGTTCGCACTGGTTGGTGTTCGTGACAGATTACTGCCACCATCAACCCATTTGAAATAATTGCAGCCTCCAGGAAAACGGGAACATCCCCAAAACATGCGGCCCTTATTTGGCGTATCTTTACTGACAGTCCTCTTCTGTGCTTTTGCAATATCGTCGCACCTACAGAATGGCACATCTTCGTCAGAGTCGCTATCGTCGAAGTCCATGATCACTTCCGATTTTCAATTAATACTTCGGTTCAGGTTATGAGAAGGTCAAGAACTTATGGCTGATTATCCCTTAAGAAGCGGCTCCAATGGTGCTTATCGGATACAGAAGCTATCAACATCCTGGGTTGAAACAATGATGATATGCTTCATTAGACCTCCTACTTGAACTTTCCCTCACACGAAAATCCCAAAAGAATAAACCTTCTACAAAATTTATTCACGCGTCTTCATTCTTCTTTGCCTTTTTAGAAACTACGACGTTTGACTTCATGCGGTTAAGGTCTTTGACAATCTGAGTGAATGTTGGTCTATCCTTAGGGAATTGTGCCCAAGCTGAGCTCATTATGGTGCATAGCAGATCAAGAACTGTATCACGTTCTCGTCGCTCCTGGATAGATTTTGGTATTTTTGGTCTCTGGCCGCTGAGCACTAGACGTTCAATCTGATCGTTTCCGAGTTTGTCCCAAACTAACTTTCGTGTGAGCGCCTCATGTATGACCATAGAGTAGGCGTATACATCACTGGCCTTAGCTATTTGAGGGTCTAATAGATCCGCATCATCATTATCTTTAAATGCTCTCAATACTTCAGGCGGAGCATAAGCAACTGAAGCTCCTCGAATTCTAGATTCTCTGAAAGCTTTGACTCTTAGTAGACTCTCATCTACTGCAGTAGCTACACCCAAGTCTCCAACAACCGCTTTAAGTTCTCCATTCGCTTCTCTTTCCAGAAAGATGTTTCCTGGTTTGATGTCGCAGTGCACTAAACCGACAGCGTGCATATCCATTAGGCCACATGCAATATCATGTGCTACGTTCATTATAAATTTAGGATTCCACTTGTTCTCAGGAATGTGGTTTGTCTTTTTATGAACCAACTCATAGAAAGATCCCAATTGGTAATACTTCATAACAATCATCTTTGGATTTTGACAGTAACCAAGAAGCTAGAAATTATGAGAATGTTCATTCTAAACTTACTTTGACTATGTAATCGCTCTGGTTCATGAGCCACATTACTGATATCTCTTGATTAAATGCCAGCGTTAAATCGTCGTCATCTAAAAATGCATCCCGTTTAAGGACTTTAGCAACAGCCATTGTGCTTCCACCGCAACGCTCTATCATCTGAGAATTCTTCAATTTAATTGAGTAGATCACTCCTCCACCTCCTTCTGCAACTTTCTTCTCGAGCGATAAATCTGCCTCGTTCATAACAGCAAGGAAACCCGGTAAGGCCAAAGTCTTTCCATAAGTCATGGCAGTACTATTGGAATGTTGTGATTTGTTTGTATTGTCAAACTCCGGCTTGCTGTTATCCTTTTGTGATTGTTTAGATCTTCCAGGAAAGTTGTATTTGTCCATGTAGAACTTTGCATTGTAAACTATTCTGTGCCGTGACAAGAAAGTGATTCCAATAAGAATTAATACTACAAAAACTAGAACCACAGCCACAATAATCACAGTCTCTTGACTAGTAGCAGACGCGTCCTCCGTTAAATTCCTGTTTCTTGGCATAATCGAGTTGGGTGGTCGATACGGCTTAGTTGAAGTTAATGCAAGACTAGCTTTCTCTGGACGATTTTCTGGAATGTAAACAACTGGTTTGCCATCGAGATAATCGACTAAATCCAGTCTTGTCAATATCCCTCGATTTTCCGAAACTAGCTGCGTGCCAATTTGTAGTTTGGACGTTAACGATAATATAATACCATTATAATATCCAGTCGCAAGTGGATTAATTCTCAGATCATTGCCCGAAGTATACTTTGGAACCCAATATTCGTCCTGGTAATTGAAGAATGTGGTTTGATCAGAGAAATCATTTCGTTCTAAGAATAATTAGCATGAATTTGTTCAAAAGGATTTACCTTGGAAGTGCCTGAGCGTCCCGCCTTCAACTGGTATCGATGCATAAAGCGATTTCGAATAATTTCTGGCGAAAGAATTCTTTGCCGCACAAGAAATCACGTTGCTTGTATCAATACTCGACATATCACAAGTTAATTCTAACACATTCCCATTTTCTGTTTTCTTGTGCATAACTATTAATGAAGTACTGCTAGAGCTGGTCCTGTATCCAGATACGACTTCTGCTGATAGCGCGGTATTCGTCTCAATGTCTGATCGCCGCCTGTAAAGCTGAACCCTCTTTGACGAAAAGTCAGTATCGAAAACTGCAAATGAATACAACGCAGATGTTCCATTAATATTATCTTTGTATGGGAAAAGTAAATATGTTCCATAAGAAATTGGAGACTCTTGGACATCAGATACTGTGATATTCTGCCCTTGTAAAGAAAATTGATACCACGTTCGATCAACTAAGAATAATTTAAAAACTTTTTGCAAGAATTGTTACATAAATTCAGATTGTATACTTGAATAGAACTTCCAGAATCTCTGATAACAAGAACGTGCCTCTGATTTCCAGATTCCACATAAACAACGTGTAACAAACTAGCATCATCCAGCCGAGGCATTATCCCCGTAGTAATGCTACTGATCGACGTATAATATGGCTGATCCTCAAAGTAGTTTGAGACAAAGTGTAAATCAATGTTGTTTGAATCGGTCTTTGTCGCAACTACAAATCCCCCTTCGTCCAGAGGGTGATATCTTTGCACAAAAGAGGAAGGCTTCTGTGGTATATAACATGCTTTCCATGGGTATTCGTCCGCCTTCAGATTGTCGGCTTGTATAGAAGTATATGTTAAATCAATCGATCGTTGAACCAAGACGTTGGCTACAGTATTTAGATCTAGCTTCAGTACTACGATACCTTGCGGAACAGTGAATTCTGCAGTTACTGCGCCAATGTGCCAAATGAAGTATAAGAGGTACACTATCATTTCTCACCTTGATCCCAAAAGGTTTCGAGAATTGTATTTTTAGAACAGCATGAATTGTATCGTCGCCATTTACACGCGGAGAAATGCTTGCCTATTAAGTTCAACTTAAATCACGTGATATCTCTGGAAACGGTCTACGTACCTTCGCATCTCTTGCCATAGCGCGACTTGAAACAACTCACAGCGACGGTCGATTTTTCACACACCGACACATTCAGAAGATGGCACCAGCAAACGTTCAAGGATTTAAATCATCGCAAGTATTCCAGCAAATCTACGCAGGAGTCCAGACCCCACAGGGCAAGGAAGCAGCAAAGAAGGTTCCATGCAACCAAACTTTTCCTTAATTGTTCTGTAGGTCAATGCAGTATTCCAGTTTGACGTAAAGAACTCTTCCGGAACAGTTCAAAGTTGGACTCTTGACTTCAAGGCTTCAGATTCCAGCGCATTCGTTAACTCCGGTAAGGCTACAAAGGCAGACATCACCATCGCAGTTTCAGATGACGATTTCGTCGATTTGGCTTCCGGAAAGTTAAACGGTTCGTTTGGTTTTAACGAGTTCCTAATTGTAACGTAGGTCAAAAGGCATTTATGGCTGGTAAGATCAAAGTGAAGGGCAACATGATGTTGGCTACAAAGTTGGATGCTGTTTTGAAACAAGCAAGTTCTGCTGCTCCTGCTGGTTCATCTGCTCCTGCGGCTTCTGCGTCACAATCTTCAGGAAGCGTCAAAGTTGCTGGTTTCAAAGTCAGCGAGGCATTCGCTCAGTTAAAGACTGGCGTTGAAAATGGTCCTGATGCTCAGCGTACCGAACAGGTCAAGAAAGTTAACGCGATCTTCCAGTTTGACTTGAAGAACTCAGAAGGAAAACAGCAGACATGGACCCTTGACTTGAAGAACGGTAAGGGAGCAATGTATGTTGGTACTCCATCTGGTGGTGCAAAGGCTGATATCATATTGACTGCTTCTGACAATGACTTTTTCGATTTGGTATCAGGAAAAACAACCGGCCAGAAGGCTTTCATGCAGGGTAAGTTGAAGGTTAAGGGTAATATGATGTTGGCAACGAAATTGGATGGCGTTTTGAAGACTGCGAAATCTAAATTGTAACTAAAGTGCCAAAAATCGCGGTTTCACAAAATTTTCTATATTAAAGGAACCTGAAACCAATAAGAAATCCAGCTGTGAAGAAGCTGGCCATAGGGAGAGATAAGAACGACTGAACAACAGCAGGGACCATAGACACAGCTTGACCAATTATAGGAAAGCGTTCTTTAAGTTCATCAATCTTCTCCCAGTGGACTGTTATGAAGCCAAACTCAATAGCCAACTTGCCACTAAAGAACACCGCAGTCCCGACCATTATAGCTGAGTTCAATTGTCGTTTTAACATCATTCCGACAATGCCCCCAACGATTCCGACTCCAATTGGTACAGCAGATTGTTCATTGGTTGACAAATGTTCTCTAACTGTGTCCGGAAGAGAGTACAATGTCCATCTGGTCAGCATCTTAACGACCTCCATGAGCTGTGCCGCAAAGATATGAAATTGATTCCAAAAGACGTAGTTTGTCGCGTCTAGCTGATCGCTCTCTGTGTCGCTGTCCTGTTCAGAGTCGTCCTTTATAATACTCCTGAAGAAATGCGTAGGCGGGAATGAGTACGAAGGCAGTGAAGTCGACTGATCATCGGATGCATGTGAAGATTCGCCTAACGGAGGAGGTGCGCAGAGTAGAATTTTCGGTTTCGACAGAGCGTAGATGCCAATGAACGGAGAGGAAAAGGTTGCAAACTTTACTAATACTCTTGTGTGCGTTCGCAACATCTTTGAACAGAAACAAAAAATAGCATAGCGATCCGCTTTACTGGTTAAAAGTGTTATAAATGGCAGAGTTTCTTCGTGAGCTTCTTCTTCTTGTGGCGCTCGAGGCCAAATTGTCGATGCTGTCTTCTTGCATGCGACAATCATCGGGGTCTTCGCTTTCTGATAAATCCATATCATCATCGTTGTTACAATCTTCAACTTCCTCGACTAGAATTTCATTGCTTAAGATGGTAACTTTTTCATTGATTTCAACAGCAAAATCTGCAATAAAATCGTCTTTCAAGTGCTCAGGAACTACTGGACGATAGGAATCATCAATTGGTCCAAGTGTTTTCCAGAATGAGTTGCCTGCGACTTCTGTTAATGCTTTTTCCAGCATTAATTGAGCAAATGAATTACTTCCATTTAATGACAGGACTTCATGGTAAAGTTCGATAGCTGCGTGAGTGTTCTTCAATAGATGATTCGAGTAAGCTGAACCAAGAAGTGCTTGAATATTCATATTGCCAACCTCAGCTGCTTTCTGGAAAGCTTGTAATGCCTCATCGAATTTCCTAAAATATAAGCGAAAACTTCTAAAACATACCCGAGCTTAATGTAAGAGTGTCCTAAATTTACAAGTATAGAGTCAACTTCGCATCCACTGACAGGATTTGGTAAACGCATAGCCAAGTCTGCTGCCGCTTTAAACATTTTGCATGCCTTATCGTATAATTTTTGCTGGTAGAGAATAACTCCAAGCTCATTTCTTCCTAGAGGATCCTCTGGATTAAAAGACAAACTTGCTTTTAGTAGATCAATAGCAACATCATAGTTCCCAACAGACGAATATTGCATTCCCATAAACAGTTTCGGCAGATGGTTGCTGGGACTCAAACGAGATGCAGTTGAATATGCTGCGATAGCTTGATCACTCTCACCATCAATGGAGAATGTATGACCATAACCTATCCATGAAGGAACAAATGAACCATCGCATGTTGTTGACTGCATGAACGCTTTTCTAGCAAGAAGAGGCTTTCTCGATACCATGTAATAACAACCAATAACGTACCATGATTCTGGAGATTTTGGATAGTTTTCTACCAGTTGATGCCCGTGCATGAATAGTTCCGGCTTCTCATTACTCTCCATTAAACAGCCAGCATGATAAACAAGAACTTTCATGTTGAACGGATCATCATTAAGTATCTGAGTCGTTTTGTTCAAACAATCTTTGTAACGCATCTGATAATAAAGCCTCTCAACATCGGCAGCATCTGTGTTACCAAATATCTGTTGATACAAGACTAAGTCGTTCTGTTGAGTAGCCTTCGTCTTTGTCATAAATGAGTGATAAATCTGTCTCACGACCAAACCTTCTTCTTTGCCAAGCTGTTCTTCAAACTTCAAGCTCCGTAAAAGCTGATGCTCATCTGCAGCGCATAGTAAATTCTTGCTTACCAAAAGCTCAAGTGCCTCAAAACAACGAACATCAAGCGACAAAGCGCGCCGTAAATAATCCTTTGCTTGCGTAAAATTGTTCCGTTTCAGCATAATCTCACCTTTCAATAATTCAATGCTTGACTGAACCTTCATGTTTTCTACAGAATTAACACTTGAAACCGTCATAACGAACCTCCGGACGAGAATAATTCCGTTTCGATCGATTCCAAACAGCCGTAAGCATCATCCAACTTATCCAAAGCCAAATGGCATTTCGCGCTCAGGTAGTGGCACAGACTTTTTACTGTCTGATAATCTTCAGATGGAGTATCACTTCCGATGTTCAGGTCATGAATCCTTTGAAGATAGAAAATTGCTCTTTTGTATTCTGCGTTCAGATAAAATAAGTAACCCAATAAGTATCTGTCAGTAGCAGAGTCTTCGATGTTAATAAGAAGGACGTAAAACGAGATTACTTGTGACTTGCACAATCTTTTCTCCCCAAAAGATCGCAGTCTGATACTGGATCTTGTTAGTTGCGCTATCCCTCCAGCTTCTCATGGAGCTCAAAAATGCGTTGCTGTCCACTTTGGGCTCTGGATGGTTCTGTTTTGGGGCCTGCATCGAAGTAGATGCTTCGGCTGAACTTGAGACAGTTTGCTTTCGCTTTGGGGCAGTCATGCTTCAAACAACAATTCGTAGCGAGCCGCAATAGGCAAATCTATTCCGAAATATTAAGTTCCTTTTCAATTGCGTCAATACTCTTTTGGCTTGGCGTTATGCACCCTAATTCTTTCAATAGCTCGTAAAACTCTTTGTAAACATTCAGAATCGATTTCTAGAGATATTAATTAGTTCACTTCGACAAAATACCTTTATGGTGTCCATAAGAGGGACTCTGATAGTCTCATCAAGCAAGTATACTTCTGCTTTTTGTGCAAACACTTTAAAGCGATTCTTGATACACTGATCAAATGCTGCGTTCACTTCTTCCAAGTTTCGTTCGTTTGCCAAAGATTCCAACAATGCGCTCTTATTCGCACTTGAATGAAGTCTGAATGCAGAAGCTTTCAGAAGAAATCCTGACAATGGTTCCACAGATGCGCGACTAACTTCTAGCACAATATCATCATAAGACCGTTGCAACAAATCATCCAAGTATTTCTTTGAGTCAGATTTTCTATCCACGACTTTCGGTATGCTTTGTTGAACTAGCTCATAGATACCATTACCCCTGCTTACTTTCTGTATATCAATAGAATTGAGAGCTTTCGTTAAATCGGAGAAATCCAGAGATCGCTCCTTCTGTATAAAGTCAGATTTGAACGGTGATATTTGGTTCTTCAAAACAGAAAGCTGCAGTAAAAAGAATAAAGATGCATCCCAGACGCCTTTACTCTGGCAGATTAATACTTTCGCTTCCTTTAGACTTTTGAAGCAATGATTTAACGCTTCTTGAGATAAATCCTCAAAAACACTTTCATTTACAGAAAGATACAGTTTAGATAGAATATAAATAGTATTCTGTAGAGTAGGAAACCAGCCTAAGCATGGTTCTGATTCAAATACCTCAGTGTCAGAAATGAAAGATGTCACTGTTTTAACTCTCAAGCGATCTGGATAATTCAAATCTTCTGGAACAAACTTGTAATGCTCAATAGCCTGTGAAATAAAGTTCTGAGCTCTGAAGACAACTCTTGACTGAGCATCTTGAAGCATCTTATCTAGAACGTGTAAGAGAGGCCACTGATCATCTTCATCGTATTTCGACACAGTTTGTTTCATAAAAGAGCAGAGATTTACGAGAAGATCCAAATTATTCTCTTTTAGAAGCAAAGGTCGGAATGAATCATCCAAGTACGCAATTAGTTCAGATAAGAACAAGCATAGATCATTATCGCCAGAGTCAAAGAAATTAAAGAACAGTTTATGTTCCTCTTCACTGATCTGTAGCAAATAATTACATCCATTCTTGCATAGATCTAGAAGGCCTTTAGACTCTTGAGCTATTTGAGCAACTTTTGGAGCTAAATACGGATTCAACAGAGATTTGCGAACATTAAAATATGAATAGTAACAGTCTTTCAATAGAGCAACATAATCATTCTTTTCTGAGCATCTCATTTCAATCTCAGCCATCAAAGGCTTGTTTGCAGGGGCAATAGCCATGAACGGAATATAAACAACAGATTCAATGGGATCCTTTGAAGAGGCTTTTGGCAATAGTTCGGATGATAGACCTTGCATTACAGTGGAAAAATACAACATGATCAAAGACAAAGCACGAGTCATACATTGTTTGAATCTCATCGCATACAACTCTGAGTCTTTAAAGTTCATATGCTTCTCTAGAAATGCAAGACAATCGTCTAAACGGCTCAAAGTTGGCACAAAGTTGTCGTTCAAACAAATATCCTCGCCAGGCGCATTCAGAACTTTCATAATCTTATCAAAATCATTAAAATATTGAAGTCTGTCTTCCATTAAATCTGCCATGTTACTCAGTTTCGTTTGTTCCTCCAGCAGAGCCTCGCAAGTATCCTGTAACGACTTTGACTTTGACTGCACGAAATCGTAATTTTCTTTGATATCATCCAAATATCGCAATGCGTTCGTAGCGTGGTCGTTTATCAGACCGTAAATGTCCTTGAAACGCTTCAGCTTGGCCAGGTGCAAGCGATATCGTTCCAATTGATCATTTTCCATTTCCACTTCAACGGTGGTGAACCATTTTAAGAATTGTTGCGGATTTTCTGCCGGTACGCCTTCCCTTTGAGATTCCCTGTGTTTCACTGGGCTGGGCGTCGACGCTGCGGAAGCTGTCCTGCTTCTTTGACCTTTGTATTGATTCTCTCTAAGCTAAAACGTTCCAGCTTAAGAATTCACTGACTATTAAGTACCTCCCGCAGAACTTTGGATTCCGTAAAGTATTCCTGAAGTTGAAGTGTCAAATCCTTCTCTTCCTCCGCTAATGGGAAATTTGTTTCCCAATCCTCCAACAGTTTCGACATTGCAAAGAAACTACTTCAAAGTGGCTTTATTAATTTTCAATATTTTCCTTGCCAGCAATTTGGTCGCGCTTCCATAAATTGCATTTGGTTGGAGGTCTCATGTATGAGCCAACTGGGCATTTGAATGCTTCAGCAAAATCTGGTGCCATCATCAAACCATTGTTGACACGAAGATAGTAAATAGAGTGAACACCGCCCTAATAAATAAGAAATAACATAAAAAGCATCAAACTTACCATAGCTCTGTTATCCCTGATAGGATCTCCATTCGAACACCATAGTGTAGCATAATTGATAAAGAACAATTGATCTTGTGTGTATGGAACTCCTGGTAAAACAGGATCCTTAGTCTGCAATCTGTGGTATGCGTCCCAACTTAAATGAAATCCACCATTGTCAGCCAAATTCTCGCCTAATGTTTGATTTCCGTCAGCCTTCGTGCCTTGGAAGTAAAATTTATCGTAGAATCCAGCAAAGCAATAGGCTTTATCAAGGTAACGATCATTTGTCTCGTCATCTGTGATACGCTCCTGTTGTCCATATTCGTTGAAATTCACACCACTATTATCAAATCCGTGAGTGAACTCGTGACCCATAATGTAACCAAGAGTACCAAAATCACTCGACTTGACAACACTAGGACTAGACACGATAGGATCTAACATGCCCATTGGCATAACAACTCTGTTGAACATTGGAAAGTAAAATGCATTAACTTCAGCCCAATCTTGAGTAATCATCATTGTGATGTTGACGTAGTCGTGCTCGACAAATCTGAAAGATACTGTATTAATGGCCTTCGATACTGTCAGCAAGTCAGTAAAGTAAGTCGTGTCAGAATCCGTGAAGAAATTGTCATAGAATCTTCCAACAAATCCAGATTCATAAGCTTCATCAGGAACCAAAGCAAAATAGTGAATCATATCCAGCTTCGTTTTGGCACGTTTCAGAGAATCTTCTGTTAACCAGCTACTGATTTCTGGATCCTCCAGTCTAATTCTAAAGCTCTCCTTGATTTCATCTAGAAATTGCACATAATCATCTCTCTGCTTTCCAGGAAACAAGGATGAAGCGAATAATCTTCCTACTGCAAAAGAGAACTTCTCTCTAACGTCCTCCACACATTTTGATGTCTGATATGAATCGATTGCCTCGACAGTTCTCTGGTCAAGAGATCCTTTAACATTAATATGATCAACTTGAGCTATTTTGAGTGTTTCATGAAGCGATTTCCCTTCTGTTCTCTTCTGGAAATCTTTTACAAATTCTGGCAAACCATTCTTAATTGAGAAACCACGAACTGGCTTTTTCTCTTCATACTGTTTTGCCTTATCGTGTCTTTGAATGAAACGAACGGTATCACTGTGTTCAAAGCCAAATCCGACAGGAGGCGAAACTGATGAGAAACCAACAGGCATTCTAGGGTTCTCTAAATGCCTTAACACAAACCCGTTGAGTTGAAATTGCTCACCCAAAGCATTGTATGCACAAAATATGGCGAAATCCTTCAAGATTTTTCTGTCCACCGTTTTGAGATACGCATTCAGCTTTCTATAATATTCAGGATCAGAAATGTAAATCTTAAGGTTCTCATTTGGAGTGCTCACATCACTGAAAAGCTCCTGAGGCACTCCCAACTTGGTGAAGTATTTTGCCCAATTCTGAACGCTGCCCATTATCTCAGGATATCTGTCATGAACCTGCTGCAAAGATAATGGATTCAATAGACCGGCATCAACAAATCCAGTTTTGAAACTGCTAAGGAACCTAAATAAGCTGTACTCAACTTCAGCTACCTGATCAGCCAAATCACTCAAGTCGCCATTAGACATATCAGTGTAGACGTAAGTTTTGAAAATATTAATTATTCTTTCCTTGAGTAAAATACGGGAATTAGCGTTATCCCAGTCTGCCCCGTAGAAGAAGAATAAACCAGATTGCAAAGACATGACAGCTTGAGCATTTGGATTATACGTAAAGATAATACTCGGGTCAATAATCCAAGTATTAGAATAATAAAACCCGCGGTTAGGTCCAAGTATCGTTGTTGTTATCTCTGACATAGCCGCGGCAATATCATAAAGCAAGGAAGTTGAATTATGTTTAAGAGGTACCAGGCGTGTATCGACGAAATTCTTTGCGGTTAACTGCGCTTCTGCAACACTCACAAAATAAGACGATAAGTATTGCCCACCAATCCTAACGACAGTATCGTAAGTTATTGCTCTTCTGCACTTCTCAAAGTAAGATTTAATGCCATTGAATAGTGGTTTCATGTCAGGCTGGTTTGGGAACAGGTCCTGTTCAAAGTGATCATCAAAATCTCCCTTCAAAATCCTTGCATAACGCGATGATCTAAGCGATTCCAAGTCTGATAATACGCTCTTGAATTCCCTCGAACTTGAAGTTAAGTAATTCTTCTTTCTCCAATTGCCGCAAGCATGCAGATAGAAATCATCACACGGGTCAACTGAACTATCGACCGAGTTCATGATATAGCCAGCCTTCCTTATGCATTCTTCTGAAGTACATACTTGTTCCTTTGAAGCGCCTCCTTGACTCTCTTGACCTCGAGAAAGAGCGTTGTTCATAGCTCCAGTTGCATAAAATCCAACGAACACAGCCATGACGATTGACACGGCAACCACAGTAACAATCAATATGCGATTACTTCTTCGTAATGTTTGAACATCAGCGCCCTTGGACGTGTTATCGCCAGTCAATTTCTGTTTCTCTTGCGGGATGTTTTGATCCCTTGAGTTTGAGACAGGGGTTTTGGCATCATATCCGTACTCAAGCTCATCGTCACTATCAGCGCCTTTTTGTCTGGAATCAGCAGGCATGGCTTAGATATTGATGTAAGAACAGAAGTGATGTTGAAATATGATTTAACTCGAAAAGTCTAAAAATAGCTACGAATCAAACTGCTCCTAGTATCACTTGCCAGACCAGAACGCCTTCTATTAAACTCTTACATATCCTGCACGAACAAAACGATCTTTGATGTAATTGTAGGCCAAGTTTAAGGAGTGATATGCAACAAGTGCAAGATTCTTTAGAATATCAAAGACAATTTGGAAGTGTTTCGGAGCATAATACTTCATGGCAACGATTAAACACAAAATGAAGCCAAATACAATAAAAAATATCATCCAACCGAAAGATCCATTATTATTCTGATGAAAGAAAACCTGTTGATGAGCTGGGCAGGAGCCAATATCGTTATTCTTCGAGACATCGAGAAATGCTCCAGAGTTGGTGTTGTCGCCACAGAAATGTTCCGGTAAATTAATTCTTACTTCGTGAAGGTAATATTTACCATTTTCCTGCATGCATGTCAATCTGATATATTTGCTTCTGTCGGCGACTCCAGGGAGTATCAAATTAGCGATACTTGAAACAATGTCGGCTGGGAACATACCATTCTTTTGGCTCACAGCTAAGCCATTCAAAGCACGTATGTAACCCTTTGACAAATCAACAACAGTCTTGAGAAATTGAATTGGGGTTGGACTCGGCCCACATGTTCCCGTGTAACAAGCAAAGTGAGTGCTGTATTCATGCCACCACAACCAAAAGTTTAGATCATTTTCGTTTGAAACCTCAGCGCATAAAGAACTCCCTGGATTCACTGATGGCCAATACTTGACCAAATCATCACGAGTACTTGAGTACTTGTTGTCATTGAACAGAGACTTCATATAATCACAGAAGGCTTTCTTGTTAGGGGAGTTGTTGCACTGAGGAATATCTGGCCATAATCCATGTATACCGAACCCGAATACGACAGGTTTGTTGAAATTGTAGACACGAGCAGCTGTTGGTAACCACTGAAGGGAAAGAACCGTTACCTTTTGCGATGAGGTCTTTCGAGACAAGGCAGTGGAGACAGAGATTAAGAGAAGTATCAGAAGGTTCAGCACGATTTTCATGGTACAAATTGAATAGTGAGTGGTTGCCAGGGGCCGCAGCTGCCAAGTTGAAACTGAATTCAGTTGGATTTTTGCAGAACGAAACAACCTCTGCTATTCGATCTCATAGATCTTGGACCCTAAAGTTTCAACTCATAAAACCCTCATAATATTTTAAATCAAAATGGCTTCTCCACTAAAGACTGGCGATCGCACTATTGCGATGAACTTTCCAGGTTTGCATCATGATCATTGATCTAATGATTAAGGCGGAGGAATTAGATCAGCATCTTTTACGATGGGTATACTTAGAGCTATGGCTGGCCTACCACCTCCTGACAAGCCTACTCAGGCTGATTATCCTCGATACGAAGAGTTTGTCCCGAAATTTGAGAAACTCAATCAGTTCGAGAAGCAGTATGCTCTCAACTTTCTATCACAGCTCGATTTTCTCAGTTGCAACAGTGGAGGTGGTTATACTGCGAGTTCATTCATCACTTTTCAACGATACTTTCGAGATAACTTTACTGAAGCAAGAGAGCTGGCTTACGAAAAAAGCGATTTCTATTCTCAAATGGACAATGTTTTGAAAGACAAGGATGGCATTACAGCTTTGAAAGATACCACTGAAGAAGCTGCTGCATCTCCTACGTTAGAAAGATTTTCGTCGCGTGACACCCAATATGCTTCAAACATGATCAATACGGCAGCAGTCTACAAACTCTCCGAAAAAATGAAACAGAGCTGTGGATATGTGATCAACCGAGACTCTGGATGGTTGAGATGGTTTTATGATCTCATGTGTTTCTTAATTGTCTTTGGCGTGGCCGAGATTTGCACATTGATTCCATTGTTGAGCTCTGTTTTTCTCGGTGCCAACGTCGCAGTTGCTCTCTTTGGTAATTTAATCGCAGAAGCGTACGGCGCTGCGCCTGTTTATGG
>JALGPX010000020.1:73765-93477 GCA_023515795.1 Amoeboaphelidium occidentale | reverse complement strand
TTAATTGTCTTTGGCGTGGCCGAGATTTGCACATTGATTCCATTGTTGAGCTCTGTTTTTCTCGGTGCCAACGTCGGAGTTGCTCTCTTTGGTAATTTAATCGCAGAAGCGTACGGCGCTGCGCCTGTTTATGGACGGTCTGGGTTTTCAAACAGCACCTTAAGTGGATCTTCTAATTCAACTTCTTCTACGTCAGACAGTTTGATTTTCAGAGCTAGAGAGGCATTCTCCGTGGTTTCAGAACTGTACATGTATAGCGCTCTGGCGATGATTGTTTTAGGTGCCGCTGCTTTCACGATAAGTACATTTAGGAAAAAGTTGAAGCTGAACCACTTAAGACAACTTCTCAAATGCATAGAGTTATTCTTTGTTCTATTGGTTGTTCCGATTGCAGTGTATTGCGCTTTAATCCCTATTGTTCTCTTGCTGCAGAATAACAGTCTAACGATATTGGCTCTTCTTGGGTTCCTGAGCTTCCTAGTTATCGTCGTATATTCTTTGTACAACGGACTAAATGCGACTGCCCTTATTATGAGTATTGCTTCGATGGCCTGTTCGTTCTCCGTATTATTTGGAATGGCAGAAATAGTTAGGCGTCAAGTATTTGAAAAGGAGAATCAAGAAATGTGGACTATACTAAAGTATGCAAACTTGGCTCTCATTGTTGCGTTTGCATTTTGGGGACGATTATTCAGGTCTTTGCTATCAGAATATTATTCCCGATGCTTGGAGATGGCATTCTATTGTCCATTAAAGAACCAAAAAAGACAAATTGTTGTAAACATCATTCGATCTATCAATAAGCTTGTTCCCTGGATTCATATTGAAGTTCCAGAATTCAGATATATCGGTTTCAGGAATCCACTGCCTTTCTACTCTGATTTCAAAGCTGGAAAACTTCAAGAATCAACAGGAATTGAGACTCTTTTACTCTTAAATCCCAAACCGACATTGGTCATTAATGCAGTTGTCCATGATCTGTATCCGATTAAGAAAGACCCAGCGAAAATGCACTTAATTGGAGAGAGGCCAGATCCTAAAAAATCCAATAATGAACCTGGAGTAAATCAGCCCACATACGGGCATTTCTTGATGAGCACTGGTTGGATCGATGATGGAACTCAAGAACTCAAGGAAGCTGATCATTCGCTCGACTTTACTTATTTTGGCGGGCCAGACCGTTTAAGTCGACTAGCTAGGCCAACTATTAATTTGGCTCAAGCGATGGCAGTGTCTGCTGCAGCAGTTAGTATTGGAAACGGAAAAGTAGAAGATCAAGCTAGAAGTAGACAGCTAATCAGCCTACTGTTTGCTGGTGGTTTAGGTGGATGGGTCAAATATCCAGGAGACAAGCCCATTGAAATTTCTTATCCTCCTAAATTTAAAAGACAAGTAAAAGGACAGGTTGAGTACACAACTGCAGCTACATATAAATTGAAAATTTACGTTCTCTTCTTAATTCATGGAATGCTTTCTAGTGGTTTTGAAATACTTGTCGCGTGTATTCTGTCTCTAGTTGGTTACTGTATTAGTTATGAAGGAGATACTTGTAGTCAATACTTATTCGACTTCTTGTTTCAAGACACATGGACTGGAAAGAGTCCTCCAAATATTTTGATTGCAACTCTTGTGGCATTTGCGTTTTACATGGCAGCAGCTTTTGTTCCATCTGGTTTGTTTAACATTGGCTCCCATTCGAGTTTCGTTAGATCTCTATTTCAGATATTCAAAATTGTCTACGAAGGTCCCACAAACGTTTCTCCGGGTGCGTTTGTCTATGTGTCTGATGGAGCACATTGGGAAAACTTGGGTAATTTGTATTTAAGAGTTGAGTAATTGATTCCGTAGGTGTGTTTCAGTTGTTTAGACAGAAATCAGATGTTATCCTTATGGTCGACTCAAGTTTAGACAGATTTGGTTTGTGTGCAGATTTCAAGAATGCGCTAGAAATTGCTAGGGCAGAACTTGGATGTTCATTCACCCCGTCTGATGAAGATCAAGCTGCAGGAGTTTACGACTTGGACAAAGCTTTGCGTGATTTCACTTTCTCAACACAAGAGGAGAAGCCGTTTTTGAAGTTTAAAGTATATTATCCACTCGATGATGAACGAGAAACATTCAAAGTTGGGACTGTTTACTACATCAAAGCTTTCAGGTACGATGTAAGAAACAGCCCAGCGGCGCTAAGAAACAAAACTCTATCAAGAGAAACTCCCAAAGTCAGACCAGGTTTTCTGAAACGTATTGTGAGAGCTATTGCTGATAAGACAGTTGGTATCTTTCCTATGCATGTGACCCCGTGGCAATTTTTCAACAAAGATGATCATCTTGCTTACTGTGGACTTGGTTACAACTATATCATTCCAGTTATTAGAGATATGATTAAAACTCATGCTTGGATTCCTGATGGCCATGCTGGAAGTTCCATGTTTGATCTTAGGGATGATTCCGCCAGCAAACAAGACAGCGCTGCGCCAGTAAACACAGTGAGATCAACTGCTGTAATTGATGATGCAGTTGAGCCAATTGAAGGCAATATTACAGGAAATACAGAATAGACTTTTCGAGTTTGTAAGTCGGAAGTGTAGACGTGAGGGTGGTCTATTCTCTTGTCATTACAAAATCCCGCAAGGTCTCAGAACCAATGAGACCCCTCATAGCTGCTTTCTTCGCATGGAATCGAGCAATTCCATTCTTTTTGATGTCACATTCTTCAGCCGGCTCATAGAATAGATCTTTGCTTTTAAAATCTTTCAGATCTAAGAGAGGCCTGAAAACAAATTCCAAATCTTCCCAGAATGTTATTTGATAGTCTTTTCTGAACACCTTTTCGCATAAAAACGGAATAAACATAGACGCGATTACTTCATCTCCATAAGAGCATGCGAAGAAATACTCAACAAACTCCATAAAAAAGTTGAATAACTTGATACTCTCTGACACTTCGGTAGAAACCGCTAATAATCTCCCTTTTGAAGCCAAGTTCTTGATGAGTTCTTTAAATTGCGAACTCAGCTGATTCTCTGATAGAATATAGATCTTCATTATCTGTATCCAGCGCAGGAAAGGATGTATTTCTGAGCATGCGTCAGTTTTGCGCTCAACAAAAGTGAGAAAGTTGACAAACAACTGTTGAAGACTATCCTCTTGTTCGTGAAGGGTCAGCAAAGTTGCATATAAAGTTTTCCCGATACTTTCGCATTGATGCTCGTTCAATAAATTTATCAGTACACCTTTGTCGATGCTATGCCGTAATGACCCAACAAAGTTCTCGATAAGAACATCCGTGCATGAGCTGTGAGGCAATATAGAAGCAAGACTAAGATCCCCCGTGTTCATTATAATCCTCTTCAAAAACTTATGGAGATTCTTCAACTTGAAATATGGTTTCCCGTTCTTTTGAGCCGACAAAACTCCAAGCAAAATATTTTCTTGCTCTTGGTTAAGCTCTGGACACAATCCTAGAAAAAGGTCGATGTCTTCTAATGAAAGCGATTTGATGTCAAAGTTTAAATAAGTATCAGCTTCAAATCCGCATTCTTGCAACAAGGTCAAGACCAACAGATTTGTTCTAGAATCAAGGCTTTCAAAATTAAATGATTTCATCAGTTCTTCGGAAAATTCTCTAAGTGACAGTTTGACTTTCTCAACAGTTTCCTCATCATCTTCATTACGAAGTGCTGTTAATGTAAACGAAATGAAATGAGCAATTTCAACAGATACATCTTTCCAAACAAGATAGTTTTCAAGAATCCACTCAGTTCCTTTCCATACTTTTAAATCAGAAAGATTTTGTAGAACTTCGTAGCAGATAGAGCTGCATTTCTTTCGATAGATCAGCGAAGTTAAGGTCTCCACTATACCATTTTGTAAGAGCGCTTTCGCTAATTCATACTCTTTTGAAAGAATTAATATCAAGTGCATGATGCTTGCAAGTGTAGAATTTCTGTTTTCGTCAATTGAAACAGCGTTCACGAACGAAACCATCGAAGGAATTGAATTGATAACTGTCTCAGTTTCCATACTAAATAAATAAAGATCAAGCAGATCCAGTACTCTTGAAGAAGTTTCCTGTTCCATTTCAACATTGACAAGACATTTTAGCATGGATTTGATCAAAGAATAATTTTCCATCAACTCTTCAACAGATGCACCAAGTACAGACTTTCTTACAGAACCCTTCCTAGGGAAGAACAAGCTTTCCAGAAACAATCCTGTTTCATTCCTCTGGCTCAGTTCTCGCGGTAGAAATTCGCCTTTAACAAGATCAAGTAGAAATATTAAGCCATCTAGACCTAAAAAAGCAGTCTCTAATCCTTCATTAGATTCACAACCGCTCAAAGCCATGAAAAATATCAATGGAATCTTATAATGAACAAATACTCTTTTGATACTCTCTGCTTCAGGATCTGTTCTCGTGAACCAATTGTTTTGTATCTTCAAAAGCAAAGACAAAGCAAACTGCCGCTTTGAATGTGACGATAATGATCGCGCATGTTGCGATAGCTGTTCAACTGAGTACAAAGCCATTTCCTGCGCATCGTTACCATCGCCAAGCGCTTTTACCAAATTTCCGTTTCTATCAAATAGGAGCTCTGTAAAAGCTTCCGATAATTCAGCCATTTCACCTTCCGCGTTACCGGCATCGGTGTGCACTTCGACATCATCAGCAAATCTGACCTGTTTGCGCTCTGCTGCATCCTCAGCTGTTTTGACTTCGTCGCTTATCGTGAACACTTTAACTTTGGCGCTCAGCTCCTTATCAACAACGAGATCCTTTGCATTCTTATGAACTTTCCTCTCTTCGACGTCGCCTATGAACACGCTGCTTTTCTTGTTTGCATTAAGTCCAGACTCTGCGCGTTTACCCAAAGACTTGGCAAATAGTGATACTTTTTTGCTTGAGGCTTTTGGGACACTTTCAGTTACTTTAACAGTGGCAGCCTTTCATGATAAGTTCGCGTTATAGTTGATACTTACTGGCTTTGGCTTATTCTCATAGAATTGCTCCTGTTCAGATATCAAAGCAGCAATTACCGGATCCTCTTCAACAACATCTTTTCTGATCATCAAAAAACTGAAATATTCCCTTTGGATGGAAACATCGCAGTTGATGGCCACAGGCATACGGCCCGGAACTTTGGAGCACGACTTTATGTATTCCCTTAAGAACCATCAGAGCCTAGGGAAGGAATACTCTTTTGAATACGTCAAGTTCGTCACTGATCGCAAGACAGGCCTAAGCAAAGGGTTCGCATTCCTTCAATTCCACAGCATCGAAGAGGCCATTCAGTATATGACGGACACCAAAGGAGAATTGTTCATTCAGAGCGGAGACGATTTCTACAGTGTTCAGTTGATATATGCACGAGATAATGAAGACGGCGACTGGGTGTGCCATAACTGTCATGGCTACAATTTCTCTAAACGCACAGACTGTTACCGCTGCGGTATAACTCAGGAGCAGTCTACGGAAACTATCACTTCCAATACGAATACAGGCCAGAAGGATATCGCAGCTGCTCCAAACTCAATTGTCACTGTAAGAAAGCTGGACACACTCACAACAGCCCAAAAGGTATTCGAGGCTGTGGAAGAACGGATAAAAGGACTCAAAGAAGTCAGGCTCATGCGGTTCAAGGAAACTGGAAGCAGTTGTGGTTTTGCCTTTTTGGCATTTTATTCTGTTACTGTTCGATTTCCTGTTGTTGTTTCAAGTTTCTGATTGTTTTTAGAGCGCGAAAAGGTTCGTTTATGACTTTGCGTTTCAGAAGGATTTTATTGTGGATGGGCAGTCTTTGGAAGTATCTTATGCACATGAGGGCTCGTTTGATAAGAATCAGTTCGTTTTGCTTCTGTTTTTGTGTTAATTCTTGAAGGACATACTGGGATAAGGCGTTAGTTTGTGATATTTATCCGCTTAAAGATACCGATGACTTGATGGATGATTTTTATAAAGAGCTTGGAGAAGATCTTGCTGATAATGATTCTGGTTTGTTGGATGCTCTTGCGAATTCAGAATCAGCTATACAGGTTGCGCCACAGGCCCCGAATGTTCGATTTCCGACAGATATGGAGTTGGCAGATGTTGATACAAACACTTGCACTCTTTGTGATGTTAAACTGAGTAGTCTCGACGAACTTTTCAATCATCAAGAATCAAATGAGATTCACAGGCAGCGGAGAGTGCGTTTAGAAACTTCAATAATCAAGAAATTCATGCCAGGAATTCGGATTATTAGTCCTTACAATCAGGATAATAATGGAAGCAGAAACAGAAAGCGAAAGGGAAGAGCTCCTGGTAAACAGTTTTTGACTGTGGAAGAAGCTAAGAGACTGCTTGGTACGGACGATGGAAGTTCTTCTGCTCTGCTGGATTCTGTTGGTTTTGATCTATTGAAACAAATGGGATGGGAACATGGAACAGGTTTAGGAAAACAGCAGGATGGTATGATATCAATACTCGAACCTGAAGTATACGAAAAAGGGAGTGGTCTCGGAGCTTCAATACCTGTTCCGGCTTCCATAGGTCGATCGAATAAGGACCAGAGTAAGCTAAAAATGCATTTTACAAAAGAACGCTTTAAGAGAGCTAAGACGGATACACCATAAGAGTTCAGCTCAATAGATTTTCTTTTGCAACCTGAATTGATATCTGAGATCGTTGATTGATCAATCAACGTTGTTTCAATCAATCGGTTGATATAATCAAGATCTCGATCTACCGAGACATATAAATACGCTCAGGTCTTTGCACAAATTATTTCTTCGTCATAAAAATGAAATCTTTTGTAGCTGTTTTACTTGTTGTTTCAAGCGGTGTTTTAGCTGGACATCCTCTAGATGATATCTTTTGCATAGAACCATTGGCAATCCAAGACGGAAGACATATTGGGTGTCTTAATGATGGTGGTTTTGTGAATGGGCTTCACTGTGTATGTCCTAATGATGGTGAAGACGAAATCTGCAGGCCCTGCTCAAACTCATACCCAGATGATGAAGAGTTGTTGGAAAGTCAGGGAATTGAATACGCTTACTACTATTATGAACAAGATGGTCGGCCGGTCATGGAAACTGTCACGGGTACCCAGTCTTCTAGCATTGTTGACGCGGGATCTCTTGGTGCTTATGCTGATGCCACTGCTTCGGTTTATGGTGCTCATACTGCAACTTCAACCTCCACTCAAACAGTTGCTGGATCCGCATCTTCACATGCTTATGCTTCTGGTGCTGAGACTGGGACATATGCTCAAACAGGAACACCAGCTGGCTACGCTGTTTCAGGTGCTCAAAGCGGTGCGCCCCAGAAAGTCAAATCATCCAGAGTTTACCGTCCTTCAAGATATCGCGCTAGTGGAAAACAACAATCTGGGTCTGTTTACCAGTCAGGTGGCCCAGCTAACAATTCTCCTGCAACTATTTATCCTTCAAGTGGATCTCCATCGCCAAAGCACCCTGTATATCCACAGCCTAATCCAGAAAATGCGAACGGTAATACAGAACATTCTACTGGAGATCAGATATATCCTACCGGTCCTGCAACACCTGGAGGAGAAAATGGCGTGTACGGATTCCCACAGAATTTCGGAAACGATACTTTTGCTAATGCTACTGATAGTCATGCTCTGAGCGATAGCCAAAGCAGTGGCACAAAGGCAACGATAACATCAAATTTCTTGGGTTTCGTAACGCTCTTGGCCATTACTTTTGGATATTTTGCATAAATTGGATAGATAAACTAAATATAATAAATCAAATTAGATATTTTTTATTGCTTTGACAAAATGAGTTTAAGTGTGTTTTCTTTGGTGACCATTAACCACTTTGCGCCAACTTGTTCTTTGCTCTCTGCTGGAATGCGGCAAAAGCCAGCTCTACAATTTTATCTTGTGAGCCTTTGAACTCGGTGCGTTGACCTGAACCGTCAACGGTGTAAATAGTTGCGCCCTGTTCTACACACTTGTTAGTTGACGAAACATTGCAAGGGAATTCGGTTTCTTTCTTCATAAGCTCTTTAGCGCCGGCCAAATACTCAGCTGGAAGTTGTGTTAGTTCCATTTTTCCATCTTTGGAAAGAGTGTATGCTTTTCCATCATTCGTCAACATGTAAGTAACATTTGTATTACCAAAGAAAAAAACCTTCAAAGCGCCCTGAGTTGCCCCAGTGTCTGCATTCTGTGCAGTTGAAGTGCCATTCTGACTATTCTGTGCCAAGTATTCGGTCATCTTTTGTTCAAAGCCCTTCGACTTCAAAATGGAAGCAAATGTAACGGTAAACTGAGACATAATTTCTGGTGTGAAGCTAGTAACTTGCTGTTTTCCGCCGTTAGAATCCAGTTGATAAATTGAACCCCCTTCATAACTGTACGTGATTCCAGAAGAAGGGACCGAAAACTGGAAGCTATTTCCTGCGGAGAGAAGTATAGCTTCTGCTTTCTTTGCTGACTCGGCCATCGCTGATGTTTGCTCAGCTGAAACATACTGACCATTCTGGTATTCAAAGAAAGTTCCCTTGTTCTTGTTGTGGATGTATACTTTTCCATCCATTGGGAAACCAACAGGTAACGGAGTCGCTGAAGCTGGAGTAGAAGGAGTAGAGTCAGTACCACCAGCAGCAGGAGGAGATGATGCTGCACCGTTCTGGGTCAAGAATTGTTGATAGCTAGAGTTAGATTCAAGAGAAGTATAGAATGCAACCACGAAAGCTAACACGTCTTCGTCAGTCAAGGATGAAGCTGGCCGTGTTTTGCCATCAGAATCTACCTCATAAAAGCTTCCTTGCTGAATTATGAACTTCTTCTTTGTTTTGGAGTTTTCAAATTTGAAATCTTGAGAAACTAGAATTTTCTGGGCTATATCTTTAGCTTCATTCAGTATTTGAGTTGATGCGACCTCCACAGGATTCTGGTTCTCTTTTAGCTGCTGAAATTTTCCAAGTGCAAATATGTAATTGTTCTCACCAATATAGAACGGAACAGGAGCAGGTAGAAGTCTTTGAGGTGCAACACTATTAGTTGTGTTTGCCGGAGCAGCCGCTGGGGGTGTGGCCTCGGCTGGCTCAGTGTTGTTTTGAGTTTGAGGATTATTTTGAGATGCAATCGCGGTAACTTGAGTTTGGATGCTTTCCGCTTGACTGTTGACATCTCTGATGAAAGCAGCAGAAGTTTCTTCATCTGCTCCTACCGGCTGCGAAAACGTCGAGTCTGATGCTTGGTAAACCTTTAGAGTAGAGAGTTCAAGAATGTAATAGCCTCCATTCCATTGTGCGTACAACCTACTTTGGTCAGCAGCAAGGATAGTTATTGTGCTTGAAGGAATCTCAGCATCATTTTGGCCTTCGGTAGGAGTTTCAGTGGAGTTGGAAGGTGTTTCAGAGGCGTTAGTAGAATTCTGTTCTACGGGTACCTGATTGTTTTCTACAACAGGTTCGGTTTGAGTTTCAGTAGTGTTTTCGTTTGATCCTTCAATAGGTTGTTGTGTTTGGGCATCAGGAGGAGGCACTTCTGTGGTTGCAGCTGCAGATGATGGGATTTCAACGCCAACCGGTGGTACTACTGCTACAGGCACAGCTGCTACTGCTACTTGACCATCAGCTGGAGGTGCTGCCGCTTGTTCGATATTTCCCTCGGATGGAGGTGGAGTTTGAGTTTGTGAGTCCACGGGTACCATAGCGGGATCAGAAGAAATAGGAATTTGAGAGGTGGAATCAGTAGCTGGCGCGACAGGCATTTGAGCTCCAGGTACTTCTGAGTTAGTTACCGTGTCAGATCCAACAGGAACGGTCTGTTCTTCGCCAGGCAAAACCTCGAATGATGCTTGTGGAGGTCCAGGTGGAGGATAGGATTGAGCATTACTGCCAATTGCAGAGTCGCCATTGGAAACAGGAGCAGATTGTACTGGAGCCACAGTATTAGGCATGGCACCCATACCTTGGCCATCAACAATTGCGGGTGCGATTAGACCGGCATTTGGAACTTCATTTGTGCTTGCATGTTCAGAAACCAAGCCACGTGAATCTTCGACATTAATATCTGATGGTTGGGAAACTGGAGCAGTTGAACCCCCAAGAGCATCAGAAGCCTCCCCAGAAGGCAAAGCGCTATCAGATCCCATAGATACTTCGTGTGTTGCTGCATCTTGACCTTGATTTGACGGCTCTGTTTCAGTTGCCATATCTGAACTTGGGTCAGGCCTTGTTGGATAAACACCTTCAGGAGCAGCGGAGTGAGCTGATGTAGTTATCCTGCAATATTGAACAGGTTTTGAGCCTGATGGATTATTTTCTCCTGATGGCAGAACGGGAGGAGTAATCGCGTTTGAACTATCGCGGATTTCGTTTTGGCGTTCAGGTTCCGGTAATTCATTCATTCCACCGCTTGAAGCAGCGTCGTCTATGCCAGGAATAACAGGTTTGTAAGCTTCTCC
Source organism: Amoeboaphelidium occidentale (assembly GCA_023515795.1). Lineage (NCBI taxonomy): Eukaryota > Fungi > Aphelidiomycota > Aphelidea > Amoeboaphelidium > Amoeboaphelidium occidentale. The sequence continues at coordinate 83,052 of JALGPX010000020.1, read as the reverse complement.
GCTCATCATATCTTCTTGTGGTCTCGTGTCTGAGTCATCGTGTATCTTTGCTGTGTTGCTTACTCGGCAGTACTGTATTGGCTTCTCAGCAAAAGCACTGCTAAACAATAATGTAGATGCGATATAGAGTATAGTAAGCTTCATGAATAACAAAAAATAATTTCCACCATACAAAATCCAGACCAAACGAAGCGTTACTGTTCACGAGGTTACTTGATCTTGGGATCAGACAGCCAATAACAATTTCCGCACGCACAGTCGATGTAACAGCATCAACTCATTCTTTAAACACCTTCAGAATATCACTGATAAGACGTCTTGAGCGAGCGCTTTGCCAGTTAGCTCGACCACTAAGGCAACAACATCTTGTCTCAACGATAATTCGCGCTCGATGAACTTTTCAGAATTCTTGCCAAAGGTAATCTTGCAACACTTGAGATAAGAACATAATTAAAACTGAATAGGCAGGGACCAAAAGAAAGACCGCAGAGGAAGCGCTGGAAGAACCGAAACCAAAGAGCATGGCAACTCATGCAGCAGCCGAACACCAGCAGAACGAAAACATGACCATCAAAGCCAGCGATATTTGGGACAGTAAGCAAACTAAACTGGGCAAAGAAGAAATCGAAATGCTTCTGGAACAGGCAAAGCCCATCGAAATACAAGAAGCACGCAAATTAGTCGCTGCTTTCGAGAAATCCGTAACAAGAAACCAAGAAATGCGTCTGAAATACGCCAGCACACCTGAAAAGTTTCTGGAGTCTGAGATGCAGCTTAATGATGATCTACAGGGCCTGTTTGCAATTGCTGCTGGTGATATCGCAGGTCTGAATTTGTTGATCGATTCCAAGTTTGTCGAGAGTCTAGGCTCTGCGCTGTTACACGAGAATGAAGATGTAAGAGATTCTGCTGTAGAATTACTTAATGAACTCACTGACGCTGAAGAAGCTGCAGATGAGAATCTCGAAGAGGAGCTTTCGATCAAGAAGAAACTTGTGACAGCTTTTGCTAACTACGGAATTCTTAGTTTAGTGCTTCAGATTTTAGTGTCGCATGATCATGGCAAAGATAAAGAAGATGACGTCAAGCGAGTCGTTAATGGTCTTGGTGTTGTTGAGAATTTCACAGGTTTAATTGAAACACTTTCTTCTGATGTGGCTAAAGACGAAAAGTTCATGAAATGGCTTTTGGATGGTATCTCTCACGAACGACCTTTCAGTGCGCAAAAGCTTTATTGTGTTGAGATTCTGTCCATTTTATTGCAGGATGGAGAAGAGGGTAACTTGATTTTGTTGCGATCAGACGGAATGGAAATCATACTTCGAGGCCTTGTACCATTCCGGAAAAGAGATCCCAAAGACATTGAAGAACAAGAATTCTTGGAGAACTTATTTGACTGTCTTTGTTGTCTTTTGACTACTACGGAAGGAAAGAAAGAGTTCCTGAAAGCAGAAGGTGTTGATCTTATTTTGAGTATGTTTTCACAGAAGCTGTTTTCTAGAATGAGGGCTATTAAGGCTCTATCTTATTCTCTGTCAGGAAAAGATTCAGATGTATCAAAACAAATATGTAACCAGATTATCGACGACCAAATGCTGAAATACGTCTTCTCGACCTTCTTACAGAAACACAGCAAGTTCTACAGGAAAACATACACAAAGTCATATACAGAATCAGAAGAAGATGAACACATACTAACGATTATTCATGCTTTACTGAAAAATTTAGATAGTTCTGGTCCAGACTTTCGTTTAACAAGAGTACTGTTGAAGTTTGAAGAACCAGAAAAATTGGAAAGACTTCTGGAAATCCATTCGACATACTTAACACAAGTTAATTCAGCAAGGGCACGAACAGAACATGAATTGTTGTTACTTAAAAAGGAAGCTGACGAAGAAGAAGTAGAGGAGTACAAACAATTGGCTTACATGCAGCTACTCGATGATGGCCTCGAGATTGTTCAGACAACAGACTTGATTCTTGTAGAGCTGTATGATTCTCAAGAATACAACAGTTCCGTCAAAGTCAGAGATGCAATTATGAAATGTTTAAAAGTGAAGGGCATGACAAAAAGAGAAGTTACAACAGTTCTTGAAGAATACTTGGCAAACATGTCACCAAAAGATGAGCAAAGAAAAAATCTACTAGCAAAGCTAAATAGCTGGGATCCTGAATTTTTGAAAGTAGAATAGAGCTTTTGTAGCGTGTCGCAAATGCTCCGGATTGTTTGCGAGATGAAACCAGAAGACTGGATAGTAATTAAAGATGATATTATCCCATACAAATTAAATCATTTCACAATTCCTCATCATTACGTGAATGACGTTGAAAGCATTCTAATCCCACATGGCCTAATTCTGGACCGGTAACTTCCGTAAAGCTCCGTTAAAAGCCTGACTTAACAGCGTTGAGAAACTTGCGCATTTAATCCTCGAGGACTTTCTAAAAGACAATAATCCAAAAGATGAAGAGTTTCCGGGAATTGTTGCGATTTGCGTTCTGAAAGGAGGGCATCAATTCTTTGCAGACTTGCTGAATGTGATCAAGAGAATCAACCAGTCCCTGCCACACTCTGTTCCTGTCTCGCTGGAATTCTTCAAAATATCTTCGTATTTGAATGATAAAAGCACAGGAGAAGTTTCCATTAATTTACCGTCAGGTTGGTTCTTTGGGGTGTAAACGAAACATGCTGATACTTAGGCGAAACATGGGAACAGATGGCACAGAGGTTCAAGAACAAAAATCTGCTCGTAATTGAAGATATTGTGGATTCCGGAAGAACAATGAAAGCGTTTACGGAGAAGCTCAACACGATGAATGCCAAAAGTGTGAAGGTTGCTTCATTGTTTTTGAAGAGAACGCCATTAAGCAACGGATACATTCCGGATTACGTTGGTTTCGAGATCCCAAACCATTTTATCGTTGGCTACTGTCTGGACTACAATGAGCATTTCAGAGATCTTGAACATGTCTGTGTGATATCTGAGACTGGCAAGAAGAAATATGCAGTCGCCAATAAATAATCCACAAAAGGAAAAGGGGTGGACTTCATCTTGAGGGTTATAATGGATTAAGAGGGTTGTTTCAACTCTGCGCTTATGAATGAGCCAATCATCTGGCAATGTAACAAGATCTTAGATTATCAAGATCCAGACAGAGAGCATCTTTACTTCCAATGATAATTCTCGCCTTAATTTCTGTACTTCCCCTTATATACTGCCAGGCAAAGTTCTCATATGGTGCAGCATTTGTATACGCAACAGATCCAAACACAAATGCGCAACAATGCACATCGTTCCCAATGATGTTCACGCTGTATACACAAATTGGAATACCGGATAATAGGCGATCAGAGTTTGCTTGTTCGACATATCTTTCGACGCAAGATGCGACATACGAAAGAAAGGTCAATAATGCGCAGAATATGCAAGATGTATTTTTGTCACAAGACACAAGGCAAGGTATTCTGAAAAAGAATGGAAAGTATATGATTACTACGATATATGAGGATCAGAACTGTGCTCAAGGACAAGGTGTGCTAAGTGTGGGTGTTGTACTAGATGAATGCGTACCAGTTGATAAATTGCTTCCGTCGTTCTTTGGCCCTTACGTCAAGGCTCAGTGTGATGCTTCTGGTGCATGTTTAATGACATCTTACAATGATAAAGCGTGTGCATTAGCTGCACCTACTAAAGATGTTGGTAAAACAAGTGCAACGGACTCAAACACTGTCGATTCAACATGCAGAGCTTTAGTCAATACCAAATTTGCAAAAGGATCACTTCTGAATGTTGGTTCTGATGGAATATTCCAAGGTGATATAGTTGCGACAGCAAGCTTGAGCACTACATTGTACGTTGAAGTGATGGAAGAATACAATTCAGAAATCTGCGCCAACAACCATCCATACAGAAAAATCAAAACTGTATTAATTGGTCCTGGTTGCACGCAAGCAAAACAAACCGGTAACTGTGAAACAAGCCAGATCCTGACACAGAAGTCACGAAAAGTCCATTGCAGAATATTACCAACTGCAGGAATGTTGTATGAAATAATTCAAGAACCAGGAGATGAAACATTTATCAAGGAAGTTACATTCGTAGATCCAGAATGTTCAGAAGATCAAATTTCCAAGATAAGATATTGGTATTATCTGAAAGAAGCAAACACCTTAACGTGCTTAAACTTGTCACCGTTCCTGTCTGTTAATGTGGGAGTTCAGAATCAGAACACGATTATTATGGACTATCATCAGGGAACTTGCGACGCACAAGTCGAAGCGAGCATGCCTAACATTTACACAATTGGAAAATGTGAAGATGACAAAAGGACAACTGGCTCAATATACTTCCGAAACTAAAAATTGCAGCGATGTTGGGGTTTTATGTAAACTTAAATTAATAAATTTCTATGAAGACAATTTGCTTTTCAGATGAGCAAAGAAATTCTTATCGCGAAGGGCCAAACAAGTTTGCAAAAAATTGTGTAGGTTCACCGCGAAAACCTTTTTCAAAACCGCAAAAATGCAACAACTTGAGATTTCTCTACAGGACCACAGAGACTCCACAACAGCGGCCAACACACCAGAGGCCTTCTCTCCACCCTCATCTTCTCAGTCCAGTGCGGAATCGCTGCCAAATTTATCAGCAGCGCCTATCGACGAGAAATCCGAATCTCTGCAGCCAAAAAGCACCGCTGGATTAGATCTGCTCTTCAGCGCAATTGCTTATCAAGATCACTCATCAACCAAAAGTGAATCTAATGAGAGTCATCCTCCTGCTGACGTAAGGCGATGCAGCTATTGCAGATATTATGAGGGCCAAACAAGAAAGACTGATCGATCGGTGGTCACGTTCAGCAGGCGAACTGATTTGGTTACGAACCCGGGCAAATATTACAAGACATGCGACTACTGCAGAAATACCATTAACAACTACCGCAAGAATGTTAAGGAAAAGCAGAAGCAATTGGACGAAAAGCCGGAAGTCACTGAAACCGCGAAAGCTGCTGAATTAATTGAACAGCCTGCAGTGTCTGTGCCTACGCCTGCGCCCACGCCAGATAATGTTGAAAACTGCCTCAGAAGATGCATCAAGTGTGGTTTGAAAGAGGGGCAAGTCAAGAGAATCGATGGCACACTGATCACTTTCACGCCAAACAAGAAGGGAAGAATGTTGAAGAGTTGTGACTTTTGTGCTGCATATAATCGCATGTACAGAGTCAGAAATCCTTACACTCGTGTACGCGGAAGTACCAATAGCACAAATGACGTATCTGAACCTTCCTCTTCACTTCCTCCATCTTCGTTGGAACATTCATTCAATAGCACCGTTACTGCAACTTCAGGTGTTATTCTTGAGACAAGCACTGAAACTCCTTCCCAGATTACTTTCACTACTACTGAGGCAAACAAGAATGGATTTTCAATACCGTTGCCACAGTGGAACAACCAAAGCTTGACAAACGATTCAGACGTAATCATTCCTCGCGATGACCAAACAAACGGCATATCATCTTTACAAGTCAACGGAATGTAAAAATAAAACAACCATTCGCCTAATTCACATGCGTAGACTCACAGGACAAATTCTCGCCAGAAACGGACTTGCTGTCCTGCTTTTCTGTAACACCTGTCCCAGACGTGCAAGACAAATCATTAGCAGCATCAATGCGGACGAATATTTCTCAGCACTATAATAAGAATTACATATCAAATATAGAAAAGCCTTTAAGTTACTTCTTTCCGCTGATATTGCCTACACTGGAAGAGGTTGAGAGTAAAGCGGAGATAAAAATGGCGAGCGAAGATGTTCTATTGAAAGCTTTGGTGTTCAAAGAGGATATAATTGTGCCTGGTTATGAGGCCCTGTTTCCTGCACAAGAAACTCTTCCTGTTGTAGCAGAACCGGAAGAGCAAAGACCACTGAAGAAGATCAAGCTATCATTGAACCATCCAGGCAGCTCGCGATACGCAAAATGAAACGCAGGCATAAATAGAACATATTTTTATAAAGAAGTCCTAAAGTCTGGATAATATTGAAACCCATTGGCTTCATTTTTCTTATTTCTCTCAATCGAACAGTTGAAATGGTCAAGCTTGAAGATTCCACATTCCGTTCACATCGCGCTCGTGTGCGCATACATTTAGCGCCAATGTTCTCTTCGCCCTCCTCAAATATCATCAAGGGAATACACGAAAAGCTTAATCAGCTGCTTCTGAAATACTCGGCCGCGTTCAATGGCGTGATATTATCCTACCGGAACGTCAAGATCATGGAACAGAAGGCGCGCATTATATACGATTCTCCATTCCTTCACTTTCACGTGACAGCAGAGTTTTTATGTTTCTGTCCTTCAGTTGGAACGCGCTTGAGGGGCAAAGTGATGAAGAAAACACCAACGCATTTGGGCCTGCTGGTTTACGGGGTGATCAATGCAACCATAAGGGACAAAAGCGGTATTTATAACGTGGCTGAAGATGAGGAGGTTGAATTCAATGTCAAAGAGTAAGTCTTTGTGATGTTTTGATTATTGATCCTTTTAGGTTGTACATAAATGATGGTATAATGTCTATTGAGGGTTCTTTCAAATAGAAATGTTTTGGGTTATTGGCTGTTAGCGTGATTTTGATGAAATGCTGCCTTGGGTATGGGAATGGCGATTTTCAATGCGTTCATTCCGATTACCAATAGGCTATAATGAACAGACGGACAAGTTGCAGCAGGTCTTATGGCCTAAGTTGCTGGTTAATCCGCCAATATTACTCAACGACTTTGTAATTGAAATCGCTTCCCACTTGTCGCGCAGTGTCATATAATCTGTCCATATTGGGATCTGCCTCTTCCTCCGGGCTAAACTGCAGAGGTGTTTGATAAGATCTGAAGTGAGCTTCCCTATTAATGTCATTATTGGGAGATAGTAGAGGAGCAGAGTCATGAGAATCAACTGTGTCAAGGAAATTAGTACCTCTTAGGGTATGCTTCAGGTCGAAAAGCAAATCATTGAAACCGAGTGCATCTTTGATGGCGTAGAACAATTGCAATCTTGCTGCTTGCACACGAGGGCTATCGATATCAGGATGATCACCTGTGCGTTCATAAACAAATTCGCTGTGGCCAAAAGCATACAAATGAGCGATGGAGAACATCAGCATTTCCAAACAGATTAGAAAGTCTTGCACTTTGATCACAGTATCCTCTTCATGTTCATCTCCAAAAACACCAGCTTTGCCTAATATAGAAAGCAACAGCGATTGCCAAAACGAAAAGAATATCACACCTTTAATACATAGAAACTTTGCCACGGGATTAATTCCTTTCAGATCATGCTTGGCTGTGTTATACAACATAAGTAAAGCATACAAGCACACACATATGCTAATATTGTAAAGCAAAGAGACATATATGTAAGCACTATCTGCAGCAATGTGACCTTCCTTGTAAACGCCAGCACTTTTCAGAACAATAACCAAAAGCGAGTGTAACGGCTTGATGATCACAAACTGCAGTATCGTCCTCTTTAGCATTATAAAGTTTTCCGGAATAGAAAAATCAACTCTCCTGAAGAAATAGTAAACAGGAAAGAGGTGCTTCGTTGGGTATCGCCCATCAGTCTGCATTTGATGAATGAAAGCAGCTTCTCCTCCCAAATATGTTATCATAAGATTAGTGAACATCCATAGCACAAAAGCCTCATAGCAATCTCTAATAGGATCAAGATAATCCGCTGTGCCCTCGCAAGTGAGTGATATCAAAGAAGTCGCAGCGTAGATCGCAGGCATCAATATGATTCTGATTATAAGTCTCTGCAGATCTGGTCTTCTGTAATTCTTCAAGTGCATTACTACCGAGTAAATCGTTATAATTATGGTAAATCCANTAAAGAATTGGAATGTCCACAGAAAGTCTTGCTTTGTGCGACATTTTTGCCTTGTTTCAATGCAGATTCGTCACCTCATTGCAACTATGACAATGTCAATATATCTCCGTATGAATTCACCAATAAAAACGTCCATCGGGTTTCGTGTAGCAATGAAGAGCGCATTCGATGCGTGCTGAAGCGTCTACCGCTAGTTCATTTTGAAGTACAAGGAGGAGCTTGCAATTTTTTCAATCAAATGACAAAACCGCCCACAAAATATCAAAGAACCTTGCAATCTTGCATCGAAATGATCCCCAAAGAGCAATTCCAGCAAGCGAAAAGCATACCAGGAATTGCCCTTCTTTTAGAAAAGATCACCGCAGATAAAGTCGTGTGCAAGCCCTTACGTGGATGCACTGAAGAAGACATTAAGGATATTCTTGGGTTGGATACTTCCGAAGTAAGCGGCAACAACCGAAAAGTATGGATTTTGCCTGAAGGAGTTCAGAAGCGCTCGCCTTCAAATCAAGTAAAGCCAATATTAGCTCTGCTTTCAAAGTATTGGAAACCAAACTCGGAGAACACAACTCGTACTTTGATCGATATGGTCATTCTCGATGTTATTGGTCATGGTCAGGATGATACTGGACCGAAAAATCCATTACTTGTGTATGGTGAGGTTCATTGCGAATTTACAGATCATGACAAAAATCTAGGTTTCAATGGGTTCTGTGATTATGGTCTGGGATATGATATAAAACGAGGTGGTGTGACTGTTGGAATTGAGGCGAAGAAGTTGGACGAGAAAATGGATATCTGGCAACTTATTGGTTATGTTGGTATTCTTCATAAGTATCGAGTTGCTAAAAGCGATTCCAATATCACTACTTGCTATGGCGTGGTAACTGACTCTAGTTTGTGGCAGTTTGTAAAGATTGATGACAACGGGAAAATTTTCACAAGCAGGAAGATCGACTGTACACAGAATTGGGTTGAAATCTGGACATGGATGAATTACATACTACAGAATGCTCGTCGTATTTCGGCAACATCAACACCTGCTTCGTCATTGGAACATATTTCTAAGGGAAACTTTAGTGTTGTAGTGGAAAGTTTTGCGGTTGATAATGGGACCAATGCGGATGACGACGACGAATCTAATGATCAGGACTTGGCGGTTATGTTAGCAGATTTCATGAAGCTTAGCGAATGAAATATTATTTATCTTCTGGATCTTTAACTAGCTCCAACAGATTATGCACCTTCACCTACCCACTTACGGGCCCTATCGATAGCAGTTTATTGGAACTTAAACCAGAAACACTTGTTCAATTCCTGGAATATCGATTAATCAGCTTTCATATCGCTTTGCATTTTTGATACTTGATTCACTTTCGTCATGTGCAAGTTGCACATTTGTACCTCTA
>JALGPX010000020.1:47510-66829 GCA_023515795.1 Amoeboaphelidium occidentale | reverse complement strand
GTACAACTCTATGTGAGTCTCTGGTAACTGCTACAACATGATCATCATCATCAACACTTCTAATAGTAGTAGTAGTAGTAGTAGTACCACCACCACCACCACCACCATCTTTTTCGTTATGCCCCATAATAACATAATACAATACCAACCCAATAGACACTAAATAAGCAAACCTCAACATAATCTTTACAACAACAACAACAACAACAACTTGCATTCTTCAGAATACGAAATGATTGTGGGAATTGGAACAGATATCGTTCATATTCCACGCTTTCTGAAATTAGCAAACCCTTTAAGACTATCTAGACGCATCCTGTCACCACAAGAACAACAATATCTATTACAAAACACTCAAGAAGACAAGGATCTAAGAATGAATCTATGCAAAGTATGGGCATGCAAAGAAGCAGCATATAAATCAATGTCCCATACACGCAAGCTAACATGGAAGGAAGTATCTCTAATACAGAAAGCAGGGGATGGTAAGCATAAACGACAAATGACTAATACAACGATATAGGTAAACCTCAATTGATTCTACACAGTTGCCCTAATCTAAAAGCACATGTGAGCATAAGCCATGACGGCGATTATTTAATCTCTCATGTTCTAATTGAGTCAGAGTAATAATAGATTTTCTTTTTCTTGCTTTCTTGCTTTCTTTCAAACAACAACAACAACAACAACAACAACAACAACAACAACAANCCCTAATCTAAAAGCACATGTGAGCATAAGCCATGACGGCGATTATTTAATCTCTCATGTTCTAATTGAGTCAGAGTAATAATAGATTTTCTTTCTTTCTTTCAAACAACAACAACAACTTTACAAGATGGAAGACATTTCTACAGACGAAGGTGGAGAGAACACTCCCATACGTTCTCTAACAGCAAACAATTCCACAGAAAATCTTTCCTCCATAAAAAAGAAGTTTCCTTATTTACCGGATTTACCAAATTTACAAGAAGAATCTTTTGATACTTTTAAATGGATTATAAAGGATTTTACTCAACTCAGACAGAAGGCACAACAGCAACAGCAACAGCAACAGCAACAGGATGAATATAAAAAGATTCAATCTCCAATTGTTAAAGTTAAGAGTGGAAGTCACTGGTTAGTATTTCTTAAGCGTTTCAATTTCTTTATTGTTTAGGAGGCTGTTGATGTTTCCTTTGGGGAATTTACAAAATAATAATGATCAATTGAGTGTCTATTTGGAGTATATTCCCCCATCCCAAGTTTCCTCTGCTACTAAAGAAGATGAAGTTGTAGATTACCAGGATGTCGGTATTCCTGTTGCTAAAAGTATCCACTATACAACTCCAACTAAAAATGATGAGTCATCAACAAGATATTCTAAATGTGCTCAGTTTTGTATTAAACTGTCAAATCCTTCTAATGAATCCATTGAAGTTTACAAGGATGCCAAACATCGCTTTTCTTGTGATGAGGCTGATTGGGGATTTTCCAGATTTATAGATTTCAAGAGTTTATTATCTGCAACTGGTACTACTACTACTACTACTACTACTACTACTACTACTACTACTACTACTAATGAAGATGAGCTAGGTGGTGGTGGTGGTCGTGGTGGTCCACTGATGGATAATGATTCTTTTGTTTTTACAGTCTACATTAGAAGTATTAAAGATGAAGTTGGGACATTGTGGCATAATTTCAATAATTGGGATTCTAAATTGGAGACTGGTTATGTTGGATTGAAGAATCAGGGTGCTACTTGTTATATGAATTCATTGTTGCAGTCTTTGTATTTTACAAGTTTGTTTCGTAAGGCTGTTTATATGATTCCTACACAGGAGGATGATCCTTGTAAGTCTGTTGCTTTGGCTCTGCAACGAGTATTTTATAATTTGAGTAACAGTTTGCATGCTGTTGATACAAGGGAATTGACGAAATCTTTTGGGTGGGATACTCTGGATGCGTTCATGCAGCATGATGTACAGGAATTCAATAGAGTGCTGCAGGATAATTTGGAAACGAAAATGAAGGGTACTCGTGCTGAGGGTGCGATTGAGAAGTTGTTTGTTGGGAAGATGAAGAGTTATGTCAAGTGTGTTAATGTTGATTATGAAAGTAAGAGGGAGGAAACTTTCTATGATGTTCAGTTGAATGTTAAGGGTAGGAAGAATTTGCATGAATCATTTCAGGATTATGTTCAAGTGGAAATGTTGGATGGGGAGAATAAGTATCAGAGTGAGAAGTACGGGCTGCAGGATGCGAAGAAGGGTGTTATCTTTACTAAAATGCCGCCTGTTCTGCATTTGCAATTGAAGAGGTTTGAGTATGATTTCCAAAGAGATGCTATGGTGAAGATTAATGATCGTCATGAGTATCCTTTGGTTATTGATTTGAAGGAGTTTGTGCAAGATTCCAGTGAAGCAACGGAGAAATCTGGTGAAGATGAAACATATGAGTTATACGGGTAAAATATTCCAGCGTCTGGTAATTAACTCCGAATCTGTAGCGTGCTGGTTCATTCGGGGGATGTTAATGGTGGGCACTATTGCGCTTTTTTGAGACCAACGCTGGAGAACAAATGGTTCAAGTTTGATGATGATAGAGTTACGCCTGCTACGGTTCAGGAAGTATTTGAAGATAATTTTGGCGGTGAAGTTCCTGGTTCTTTGAGGGAGATGGCCCAGAGAGATTTAGTTTCAAAGAGACAATTGATTAAGAGATTTACTAATGCTTACATGTTGGTTTATATCAAGCGTAGTATGGCTGCATCTGTTCTGGATCTTAGTGATGAGAATCAAATTATTCCATATCATGTCAAAGAAGATTTGGAAAAGGAAGTTAAAGCAAGAGAAGAAAGGGAGCGTGAATTACAGGAAAGACATTTATTCACAAAAGTTGCAATTATGCGTGAGAGTAAATTGGTTGGGCAGGTGATTGATGGTTTTGATTTGGGGCTGTTTGATACCAACTCCTATAGTCCAACTTGTCTGAAAACTGATTGTAATTTGCCCGTGTTCATGGAAAAGATCAAGAAGGATGTGCCTTTCAAACAGTTCCAATTAGATTTGGCAAACAAATTGCAGATTCCATTGAATAAGTTTAGATTATGGAATTTCTACGGTCGTCAGAATCACACTTGTCGTCCAGAAGGTCCCTTGAGTCTTACTGATAAAGAAGAAGAAACAATTGAAGGTGTTTATTTGAAATTCAAAGCATTCCCTGAATTGCGTTTGTACATTGAAGAATCTGATAAGAAATCTCCGGATTCTCCTGATAAAGTTGATTATGTATTTAAAACTCTTTCTAATGAAGAAATTGTTGTGTTCCTAAAGTATTATTCCAGCACAGAGAAGAAGTCTGTATTTGCTGGAAGTATTGGCTTCAAAGTATCAACGAAATGTGCTGATTTGGTTGGAATGATCAAGGATGTTGTTGCAAAGAATTTGGGAATAACATTCAATGCTGCTGCTGCTAATGATTCTTTAAAGTTGTATGAAGAAGTTAAGCCAGGAATGATTGAATTATTGAGATCCAAAGGAACTGTTAGGGATGCTGACTTGATGACGGGTGACATTTTGATTCTGGCAATGGAAGGAACGACACAGCAGCATCAACCGCAATATGATTTGGATACTGCTGTAAATCCTTCTGTTCAAGACTATTATGACTTTATGTTGCACAGATTCAAAATTACATTCAAACCAAAGCCAAGCACAGGGCAATCTAAAACATTCACATTCATCATGAGCAAGAAGGCTGATTATGACACAATGGCAAAGAAAGTTGCTAAACAATTAGGAGTTGATGATTACTTGAAATTAATGTTCTTTACTAACCCAACAGGACAAGAGTATCCAAAGAACCACATCAAGAGAACCCAAAACCATTCGCTTAATGAAATACTGAATACCAATTACTATTCTACTTACTTGACTAATGTTCTTGGTAGCAATCCTGTTGCTGGTAAAGGCTTAACATTCTGGTATGATATCCTAACGGTTTCCATAATTGAGTATGAGAACATGCGTCAACTGGAAGTAATTACTGTCGATCAGCATGGCAGAGAAAAGGAAACGCTGGATGTGATGGTCAATAAGACTGGTAGTACATTTTCAGATTTAGTTGGTAAATTGAAGCTGAAATACCCAAACGCTTTCAAGTCAATTGTTCCTCCACAGGTTCCTCGTGTGTTCACTGTTAATGCGAATGGCCGTGGAGTAACAATTTACAAACCAACTGATCTACTAAACAGTGTCAATGGCTTATTGGATGGATCTGCATACATTTACATTGAAGCAGAACACTTTGATGTGCAACCAACCGTTACAAACCCTAATCAGAAAATTGTGCATGTTTATCATTTCAACAGAGACCCAGCAAAAGGACACTCAATCCCATTCTCCATGGTTGTCAGAACAGATTTAACAATTAGAGATTTCAAGAAGCAACTTCAAGCCAAAATTGCAGCTTCAGATAAAGATTTCCAGTCAAGAACAAAATTATGTGTAGTAAAGGGCGAGAAGAATGATTGTGTATACTTTCATGATTATGAAGTAACAGGAAGTAATACAGAAGAATCAGTTAATGATAAGAATGACGACAAGTATATCCTGGACTTGTTTGATAATTTGGACAAGGATTTCATTGGCATTGATCATATCGAGCGCAGAAGAGCGACTGCAGGTGTGAGCCCATCAAATGCAAATGTTCATGAAAAGTCGATTAAAATATTTGGCTAAGGAAATAATAAAGAAAACGATAAGTTTATTCAAAGATCAGTAACACCTTCACTGAATCTTTTCCAATGCTTCCAAGAGAACTATGGAATTACCGCGTATCATCGCAGTGCCAATTTCTTTTTTACTTTGTGGGTTCGTCTCATCCACTGCATCATCCAGAACGACATTAAGAAAAGGATCATAACCGCGCAGTACTCCCGTGACTTTTCTATTTCCATTCAATTGAAGGAACAGCCTCTTGTCCATATAACTACAAAAAAAGCGCAAAAGTTTAAGCGGGAGAAGGAAGGAAACGAGGGTACCTTTTTAATTCCGGGTGCGGCGTCTTTCCCATTGCGATCTTTGTGTTTTCAGTGTCAAAAGAAAAACTAGCGAGAATGCCTCAAGACGATTTGTATTTGGCTTACAAGAATGTTCCCATCAGCCAATTGAAAGTTAAAGAACATTTTGATACTTTAACAAAAGAACAGAAATTGTATGCGCATCATCTCAGCAGGGCCTGTTGGTTTGGGAGCAGAATAGTTTTGGCTCAAGTTTCTTCGAGCTCAGTTGATATTTACAATCTCATTATGGAATTATTCTCAGAGTGCGCTCATGAAGAAGGAATTAAGCTGAGGATTGCAGAGTTGAAGAAGTGTTGCGATTGCAGTGAAGAATCCGTAAACGATTTTGTTTCTTATGCGGTGCAGATTTTGGGAAATTTGGGAAACTACAAAAGTTTTGGTGATACGAAATTCATTCCACGTTTAAAAGAATCGGAATTCCGTAAGATCGTCAAATGCAGTGGTAATCAGAAGGCCTTGGAATTGTATGAGAAAGTTTCAGAGTCGATTTACAGTTTGCATGATTCAGAATTATTGCTTGGCTTTCCTTCGCAGGGGCATTACTCTGCTTATTATTCCAGTGATATGACTAAGGAAGAAATTGATTTAGTCAACAGATATATGGAACAGAAGCACGTTAATGCTTACAATACAAGAGTGTTCAAGCTGGAGCAGGAAAAGACTTTTGCAATTAGGGTTGCGAGTGCTGAGAAAAGAACAGTTCCAAACGAGCAGTTTGAAGGTGTTTACATTCAATGGGAATTTGGTGATTATTCTGAGGAAATGTCCGGAATCGTTAGAGAATTACAAAGCGCATTGAAGTATGTTTCTAATGATATTGAAAAGAAGATGATTGAGAAATACATTGAATCCTTTCAAACTGGTTCAATTGAAGCCCACAAAGATTCTCAGCGTTATTGGATCAAAGATATTTCTCCTAAAGTTGAGACAAATATCGGATTCATAGAATCTTATCGTGATCCTGCTGGTGTTCGTGGAGAATGGGAAGGTTTTGTTTCAATTGTTAACCAAGAACAAACTAAAAAGTTTGAAAGTTTGGTTAATAATGCAAAAGCTTTCATTTCAAAGTTGCCATGGGGTGTTTCTTTCGAGAAGGATGAATTCCGTAAGCCTGATTTCACTTCTCTAGAAGTATTGGCTTTCTGTACATCTGGTATTCCTGCTGGTATCAACATTCCAAACTATGATGATATCAGAATGAATGATGGATTCAAGAATGTCTCATTGGGAAATGTTCTGAATTCACCAAAAGCATCTACGGAAGTTACGACATTCTTGTCTCCAGATGATGTTGCGCTATTCGACAAGTACAAGTCTCCTGCATTTGAAGTTCAAGTTGGTATTCATGAATTGCTTGGACATGGATCAGGAAAATTATTTGAAGAATCCAGAAAAGGTGTCTTCAACTTTGACTTTAAGAATCCGCCTGTGAATCCTCTGACACAGAAGCCTATAACTTCATGGTATAAGCCTGGTGAGACTTTTGGTAGTAAACTTGGTAATTTCGCTTCTTCTTATGAAGAATGCAGAGCTGAATCTTGTGGCATTTTTCTGTCTGTTGAGAAGGATGTCTTGAAAATCTTTGGGCATGAAGGTAAAGAAGCTGAAGATGTTTACTATGTCAATTGGTTGTTGATGGTCAGAGCTGGTTTGCTAGGATTAGAATTCTATGATGCTGAAAAGAAACAATGGGGCCAAGCCCATATGAGAGGTAATTTTAATACTAGCTATCTGACTTTGTAGCACGCTTCGCAATATTAAAAGTTCTGCTTGAAGCAGGCGATGGTCTTGTTAAGATCGATTTGCTTGAAGATAAGAATGATATTTTGATATCTTTGGACAGAAGCAAGATTCTGTCAGTTGGTCTTCCTGCAGTTTCAGAGTTTCTTGTTAAATTACAAGTCTACAAGGCAACTGCTGATGAAGCGAATGCTAAGCAGTTGTATGACAAGTACACTCAGTTTCAGACAAAGGAAGAAGAAAAGAAATGGTTACAATTAAGAAAGATTGTGCTAGACAAAAGACAACCAAGAAAAGTCTTTGTCCAGCCAAATACTTTTGTTACCACGGAATCAGGCGTATCATTCAAAGAGTATTCTGCATCAAGTGAAGGGCTTTTACTATCATTCCTTGACAGGAAGCTTTAAAGCGAAATAAAGGGTCGCGGTGTCTCTGTAGGAACTTTTTGGTTCAAATTCCCTCTTGTTTTTTAAAACATCAGATATGTCGCCGAGGAAAAGCCGATCATCAGCAGCACCGGCTGAAATCGAACCCATCGAGGAGGAAGTTACTCAGAGAAATAAAAGAAAGAAGTTGGATACTCCTTATGAGGAAGATGTATCGCAACAGCAACAGCCACAGCAGTCTCAACAACCTCCGGCCAAGCGAGCTAAAATAAGACAGCCTTTGAAAGACTACAAACAATTTGAGGGAGATGAAGTTCTGGACATAAATGGAAATGTTGTGGATAGCGAAAATAAGGAACTCCGGGTGAAGTCGTTTATTCTGCCTGAGAGGGATGACAATTTGCGATTTGCGTTGGTTTTGGATATTTCTAGAGCGCTGGGCCCAGGTGACTCTCATCGCTTCTACAGGAACAATCCGGAATTACAGAAGGAGTATTTGACTGCTGAAGAGCGTGAAATGCTTATCGAACAGGGCTTGGTTCATCCGATCATGAAGTACAGGAATGTTCCGATTGTCCCAGTTACTCAAGCTTACATGATCTATGGGGATAAAGTGGTCAAGAACATTGGAGAGGATGATTATGCTCAGGAAGGTGAGTTGAATGCAGAAGATGATTCCGGTAATGGTGTCGATTTAAATCAGCAAAAGAATTCTAACGTTGAAATTCCAAATCTTAAACCACCGGGTCAAGTGGCACGTCCTAATGGTGACTGGATTTATAAATGTGCGCTTAAGGCTGCGCAGTTTAATGTTCAACTAAGGTTGGAAAGAGCTGATCGATTGTATGGTGTTGAAGAAATATTTGAGACCAAACCAAAGAAGGTTGTTAAAGAGGAAGTTGTTGATGAAGGCAGAAGGGGATCCCGCAGGTCTAGGCTTCGATACAAGGAAGCTGAATCTGATGATGAATTTGAAGAAAGTGAAGATGAAGAAGAAGAAATGGAACAAGAAGACGACGAAGTTGATGCTACAAATGATGATGAGTCTCAGAATCAACCACAGGAGAAGCAATTCCGGAAAAAGAATGGCTTCTACGATATTCACACAAATGTCATTCAAGTGCCACATAATACTCAAATACAAAATTACAGGGTGGAATCATTTGGTTTGACGATGGATGATCTTCTAAAAGGAAACTCGCGAAGAGCTAATGAAGCATCGAACGAGAATGAAGCTAAGCCGAAATCCAATGGTCAGGTTATCGAACCAACGTTTAAAGAACTGTCAGCTGAAGAAAATGAATTGTTGAAGAAAGGACAAAGTGCTTATGTGAAATCATTACCATTTAGAGGTCCCGCAGGGTCAGATCAAGATACGAAATTGTATCCCTTGGTGTTAATGGATGGTCAGAAAAGAACTCAATTTTCGATATACAGCAATCGTTTTGGAAATCCGCCTCCAATTCCTTACAGAGGTCCTCCGCGAGGTTTGCCACTTTTACCTCCAGGATCCCAGCAACCATTACTTGTGCAGGGCCATGCAGGACAGATGAATGTTATCAATCCTCAGCCGCCTCAGGCTATGCCAAGTGGTCAACCACCTTTGGGTAGAATACCGAATAGCAGATCGCAAAGATTATCAGGAGTTTCTTTCGCTGGACAGAATGTTCCTCACACGAGGACATCTATGGTCAGCACCATGGCTTCATACAAGGCCCCATCTGAGAAGGCATCGACTGTATCTAGACAATCACTTACTCCATCGAAACATAGTAGAACAGCCACTCCTACCGGAGAAGAAAAAGAACTTGTTGATGATGGAAAGCCTAGATGTTCTGTTTGTACTGATGAGATACCTCGACTGAATGTGGAAGGCCAAAGTGTTGATGAAACTAGAGATCCGTTACTTTTGGCGAGTGTTGAGCTTATTAACTCCAATGCAATTCAGTGCACACAGTGCTTCTTGTATTATCATTTCAAGTGCATGTCTCACACTAATCCTGCAATGGAAGCTAAAATGAGGATGTATAGATGGGAATGCTCTGATTGCAAATACTGTTTTGTCTGTAGAGAACATGAATACAAACGTAAAGAAGGACCAACCAAAGGTACACTATTCTTTTCTTCTTTGGCTAATCTTCAGGCGAAGTACTTATTTGCGATGAATGTGATCGTGGTTATCACATGAAATGTATACAGCCACCATTAGAAAAAATTCCAAAAGGTTTCTTGTTGTTGTTCATAATTCTCATTCTCTAGGCAATTGGTATTGCTCTTTATGCACACAGTGTGATTCTTGTGAGAAGGAGTTTGATAAGAAAGATCTTATTCAAAAGATCGCACAAAAGAATGACACAGGCCTGTACCTTACAAGCCTTTGCAAGAATTGTGATGGTTTGTTCAATGAACAGAAGTATTGTGTAGTTTGTCTGAAAACACATAATGCTGATGCAATGGAGGAAGACGGAGAATCAGACATGGAAGCGATTGAATCTGGTTCAGAAGAACTTGATGAAGCATCTGATGATGAGTTTGCTCCAAGAGGAACTCCAAAGAAACAAAGCAAGCGCAGTACCAGAAAGAAAAGAAACAATAGGGGAGGAAAAAAGAAAATTGAGAATACATGGCTCGGTTGCAAGTCTTGCCAGAGGGAAGTGCATTATCCTTCTTGTGACTACGAAGTTTACAAAAAGGACAAAATGAAAGTCACTGAAAGTGGTTATGAATACCATTGCCCTGCATGTAGAGCATTGACTCCGCCCGGCTCTGAACAACCTCAAGAAGCTTTAACAGAGAAACAACTTGTTCTCGAAAAGTATGATGAAGAGGAGCTTCAGCGAAAAGGAACTGTTCTACAAGAGCAAGTATCAAATAGGAAGCGTGGCAGACCAAAGAAATACAGAGAAGAGTTTGATATCGCAAATGAGCCTGATGAACCAGAACCTGTAAAGGAAAGAGAGTTAATTATGTTTGAAGGAAAAGTGGTGGGAGTGCCGTTTATGAGAAACCTTTATGGCTGGTACAAGTGGTAAAATTAATCATTTTTCAATAAAGAGTATCTCCAAGCTCTAAGTAGATCCCCATTTCTTCAAAGAGAATGGAATTTTGTTAGATTTAATTGACGCTTCTTTCACTTGATGAGGATTCACTAGTATTCTGTACATTCTGAATTCTTTCGGACACTTGGAGACAGATTCCACTTTTTTGAGGAACATTGCATTAGATAGGTTTTCAAAAGATTTGTAAGCACTGTAAGAATTACAAGGAAGACCATGAACATTAGCGAATTGCTTAAACTGCTCATAAACCATTTCAAAATTGAACATATCAAGGTCATTCTCTGATAGTTTCTTGGCAGCAATCAATAATCCAAGTTCTAGGCATGGCAAATCTACATGTTAATCTCAGGAGTAAAAAGGAGGGAACCTTGCAATTGTGGTATTTTGCTATCTAAAGACAACGCCATGAACTTTTCTTCTAACCATTTAACCTCCACAAACTGAGATTTTGCGTTGAGATGCGAAAGAACATTTATCCAGAACGTCGCAATCTGTCTGATGCTTCCTTGATAATCACAAATATCTTTGATAATTCTCTTGTAACAAGTCGAATCATAGATTTCTTCCATTTTCTTTGTAAAATTCTGCAAGAGTTCCTTGGATACTCCAGCCAAAAGCTCATGTCTAGTATCATTTAAATCAAAGTAATTTCTTGATATAGCATCAAACATATCCAGACTCTTGACAGGATCAAAGAAAACTATTCTATGAGAGAATCTTGACTTGACACGCTTCTCTAATAAATCAAGAGCGTCCTGCCTTGTGGATATTCCCAATACGAGTAATGAAATCTTGCTAGCTTGAACTGTATCAAATAGACTGTACAATAATGCTTGTTTTGGGTGTGATGCAAATAATTCAAACTCATCCAGCACAATAATAATCGGAGTATTCTTTTGCGATTGTTTCAAAACCTGAAACACTTTCAAAAACGCTTCTGCGAACGATGAGTACTGGTCCAGATCAATTTCTTCATCCAACGACAGAACAGAAATAATATGATCAAGAGCCTCTTTGTCTTTTGTATGAACCAGCCCATTAAGTTTTATCAGTAAGAAAGGTTCCTTTTGATCCGAATCGCTGGGACATTCTCGCTCAGCTTTAACTTCCTCCAGAACTTTGTTTAATAACTTCAAAAGGTCACTTTATCCAATTAATTGAAAACATACCGCAGTCTTTCCGGTGCCTCGTGGACCAATTAACAGCGCGGAATTGTTTTCCCCTGTTTCAAGTGTCTTTGTAACCAAATTCCTTATAGTCCTTTAAATAAAAACATTATGCCTTTAACACTCATAAAAGATACTTTTCCTGTGCTTCAAGGCCAATGAGCTTTGTTACTGGAATATCTTCTGCTAAGCGCTTAATTAGGAAAGACTTCAATTGGTCGATATCATCGCTGTGTGCCATTCTAGGGATCTTTACTGGATGCTCCTCTTGCTCAGCTTCAGTAGAGGGCACATTACTGTCATCGTCATTCTCTGCGTCTCGCTTATGTTTTCTAGTGAGTTTGGCCATGGTTGAAACAAAACAAAATTAAAAACTACAGGCGTACTCTAAACAACAAGAACGATAAGAACGCACACGCAATGATCATAATCCAGATACACTTCATTAGTAATTCAGAGGATTGACAGATATAGATAATTTGTAAAATCATGTCATTAGCGTGGCATCTCAAAAAAGCGAAGGCATGGTTCACATTGATTGCTACTTACAACCCTTTATAGTCTCGTGGTCACTATGAGTAAATGAACACGAGAATGAGAAGGGATACAATCGCGATAAGAAAGGCCTCAGTCCGGTTATACGCGCACAATTTGGTTGGTTGGTATTGCGCGTATATCATCATTATCAAGCACCGCTGCACAAGGGGCTCAATGTAAGATAAGATGTTGTTCTTCATAGACCTTTAATCGTCGGTAAAAAAGAAAATGTGAGTAAAAAGTTTTCAATTTATCCATCATGTCGATCATTTTCGGTTAGCGCGGATTTCAGAAGTTTTGTGCGATTTCGTGTGGAACCCTTGTGAAATGGTTCCCTAATGGTTTATTTCGTAGTCTCTGTAAAGTAGCTCCATGTTTAGACTGTGACCTTCCTCTGCGCGATCATTAAATATCTCTCCTAGCCTTCTGTGACTCTACCGTAAGTTTCGTTCCCAGAGCAGTATTAAATTTACAACATAAGCTCACCTTATTCGGCCTCTTCTACCGCGAAATTTATCCCGGCTTCAACCAGGAAAGGGCTGAGCTGAAACTGTCGCATCTGCTCAAACAGGTGACTCGATCACTTTCTTCTCCTGAAAACTTGATCAGCTTTCTGATCTCTCCTGATGATGTTCTCACCGGTAAAGAGCCCTGGAGGATTGAAAGTCCGGTTGGTTATGAATATGAATGGACCCAAATTATTCGATTATGAGCCGGAGCAGCAAGATCGATCACACTTTGAGTTGCCCGTTGCGCCATCGTATTATCCATCAGAGGAGGAATTCACAGATCCCATGGAATACATTGAGAAAATACGACCAGAAGCTGAGCGATTTGGATTGTGTAAAATTGTGCCTCCGTCGTCTTGGAAGCCGCAGTTTGCTATTGACCCAGAGGTTTTACAACAGAGTTTCATCAGAAGTCTAATTTTCTGTAGAAATTCAGGTTTCATACACGAAAGCAGCAGATTAATGAAATGGAGGGCAAAACGAGGGTATCTTTGAACTATTTGGATATGTTGGTGAAGTTTCACAGTCAATACGGCAATGAACTGTTGGAGGCGCCGGATATATTTGGTATTCCTGTAGATCTGCACAGTATTAAGGCGAGTGTGGGTGAATTGGGTGGTTTTTATAACGTTACGGTCTGCAATTTATGGATGAGCATTGCACAGAGTTTGTCGTTTGCGTCTGAAATGGCTTCGATGAAACTCAGAGATTTCTATATTGAGCTTATTGTGCCTTTTGAGTTGTTCTTGGAAAATGGTAATTCAGAAAAGCGTCTTGCTACGAAGAACTTTGTCAAGCTGATGCAGTCTATGAAAGTTCCCTCAAGAAAGTCGCGGTATCAAGTCGAAGACTCCGATTCAGAGGATGATAGCAGGGGAGCATCTAAACAATTATTTGATGCCAACTTATCCGAAGCTGCAGCAAAGAAATTGCAGAGCATCTATTCGCGTATAATGAAGAAATGTAATGCGAAAGAGAAGCCAAAAAACTACGAGAAAGGAAACTTCTGTGAGCTGTGTTTTGGAACAGTTTCTGGCAGGAATGATTTCTGCGTATGTTACAAATGTGACAAGGCTTTCCATGACGATTGTATCATTCCTTCCATGTCCGATATAGATAAAACTGGACCTTGGTATTGTCCTGAATGTATTGTTGTCAAAGATGATTATTCCTTTGAAAATGGTAGAAAGTACAACCTTTTGGAGTTCAAACAGGCTGCGGATGCATTCAAGAAGAAGCACTTTAATCGTGATACTGTTTCTGAATTGGAATGCGAAAAGGAGTTCTGGCGTCTAGCAACCAGTACTTATGAGCGCGTTGAAGTTGAATACGGCGCTGATTTGCACACTGCGGTGAACGGTAGCGGGTTTCCCTCCCCTCGTTCCAAAAGTGAGTATTCAAAACATCGTTGGAATCTCAATAATTTCGCTAATGTAAACGGCTCTTTGTTAAAATTCATTGACAGAGAAGTGGATGGAATGAAAGTTCCATGGCTTTACGTTGGTATGTGTTTTTCTACATTCTGCTGGCACACTGAAGATCATCACACATATTCCATTAACTATCATCATGGAGGGGAAACTAAAACTTGGTATGGAATTCCTCACGATAATGCTGACAAGTTTGAGGAAATCATGAAGAAGCACTGTCCAGAACTATTTGAGGCTCAACCTGATCTGTTGTTTCACATTACAACAACGCTATCTCCTAAGAGGTTACAAGATGAAGGTGTTGCCGTTTCTACGGTTCATCAACGTAAAGGAGAATTCGTCGTGACTTTTCCACAGGCTTATCACGCAGGCTTTAATCAAGGATTCAATGTTGCGGAAGCTGTGAACTTTGCTCTGCCAGACTGGCTACCTCTTGGTTTATCTTGCGCTAAAAGATACAAACTTCACAAGAAACTTCCTGTCTTTTCGATGGAACACTTGATATTTTCCGTTTACAGCGCCAAGTTGAATGGCTACAATCTTCAAATCAAAGAAGACGAAATATGCTTTCTGATCAGAAGTATATGTGAGAATGAATTACAACAAAGAAAGTTCATGTCTATTGTATTCCCAAAAATCAGAACAAAAACAGCAAGAAAGTCTAGAGTCTTGTCACAAGATGAAGTTAGATGTCGTTGCTGTAATGCTTTCTGTTACTTGTCCTTTGTAACTTGTTCTTGTTCAAAACAAGAAAGAATACTTTGCATTGAGGCATACTCGGAACTGGACTGTAAATGTACTACAGAACAGTTGACTCTTTATCAAACATTTAGTAATCAAGAATTGTTTACACTTGCCATGGGCGACTACAGCGCTTTGAAAGAATTTCAATTGAACAGCCCACAGAAACGAAAATCAAATTCTACGATCCCTATATCACCGTATCGCATGAAGATTAAAAAATAGCTGCTTGTTTTTCTGTTATGGCCTTTGACACAATAGAGTGATTTCCGAACTTTGTGATCCCGTCAGAATTTTTTTTGGTAGTCAAAACGATGGCGAGAGTCGACATTTCCAAAATCAAGAACCTCATCTCAAAGGAAGATTTCAATTTGATATCCGAACAGCGTGCCCGTGCTACAGAAGTCACTCGTATTCTAAGCCAACCACTTCCAAAGATTGACTTCAACGCTTACAAGAAGATTTTAGTAAACCAGTCGATCCTAAACCAAGTTAGCGAGGCTGTCTCTGGATTTAAACCAGAAAAGCCTGAGATCGATTCAGTTTTAACTTCTTTGGATGAACAGAAGGTCGAGGCATTAAAGGCTGCTTCGAAAACTGTGGAGGCTGTCGAGCAGAGTGTTTCTGAATTTAAAACTAACTTGGAATCAATTCAGTCATTGCCTCACTACGATAATTTGACGGTACGCTTCTTTATGTTTAATTCCTACTTATCTATTAGGCTGATGTCGTTTATGAAGCAGCTCCTGGTCTGGAGGGAGTTTACCATGAGCGCTTGGGTGAAGGAAAAGTATTCCACGATGACCACAACTTTGGCCAACGCTTCATCGGATAAATAAAACGCAATTATGGGATTTATTTAAAGAAATTTACGTATGTTTCTTTGCCGTGTCTTCTGCGCTTATGTTCGCTTGTGGTTCTGATTCTGTGCTCTCTTGGTGCTCTCTCACTTTAGCCGCCAGTTCAATAAGGGAAACATGATTGTGTATTTTTTGGTATAGAGGGGACATATTAGCCAGTGGTTTTCCATAAATCATCTGATTTATACGGTCATCAAGCTTCCGGAAATCTGTTCGCTCCTTCTCTGTGTCGATATCTTTATAATACAATCCAAGGCTAACATATGCGATTTGATAAGAAGCAACGAGTATTCCGATGCCAAGTAGAACGTGATCTAATCTCTTCCTCCACTGCGGTATATGCGGATGTAATTCAGGGCGTTTTGAAGAGATTGGCATGATTTCTCGAACAGAAAGGAAATGTTGAACCTGGTTTTTATTGTGCAGTTAGTCTCAAGTAATTCTCCTTCACAACCGCGTAAACTTCATTAGGAGCGGGTTCTGATGATATCTTGATGAGGCGACCTTGCTTTTCAAAGTAATCAATAACCGGAAGACTCTGTTCTTGAAACGTTTTAAATCTCTTCTTAATCGTCTCAGCGTTATCATCAGCGCGCCCTGAAGTTTCCCCTCTCTTTAATAAACGCTTTTCCATTAACTCTTCTGTGCACTCAAAGTAAAAGACTGCCTTAACTTTGCAAACCTAAAATCAGACTTGGAGTATTAATGATAGTTACATTCTTCTCGAACTCGGTTGCCTGTTGCATTTCGCGAGGAAATCCATCAATAAGAATAGATCCTGACGCAGAATGCTTTTCTAATGCCTTATTCAATACTTTTAGAACTGTTTCAAGAGGTACAATCTTGCCCTCTTTCATCATCTGATCAATACTCTGACCGATCTCTGATTTAGACGCAACTTCGTCTCTTAATAGATCACCAACCGATATATGAGCAACTTTGAACTCCTCTACTAATTTCGCACATTGAGTGCCTTTGCCCTACACCATCAATCAGATCAACGACTCCGTAATGATATTGATGCTTACACTTCCAGGACCTCCCAATACAAAAAAGATATTCTTAGAAGCCTTATCAGAAGCCGGTTCGATCTTTGAAGATCTTTTAGCATCAGTAGCCTTCTTTTGTCTCTGGAAAAAGCACATTCTCTTTCAGTATCAAGTTCAATCGAAAGAATATTTCTCGACGAGCGATCGAGATGCTTCTCGTAAGGGCGCTCAGATATCATCAAAAATTTTATTACGGACCCGTTTGAGGGATGAAGTTGAATTCGACATGATATGTATCTATAGTATGTCATTTCGCACGTGCAGGATACAGAGAATCGAACTTTCTTCATAAACCTTGCCATTCTAAGACCTGTATATCCCTTGTATGATCATTATCAACCTAAAAATGAGTCCTGCTAGAAGATAATATCGTTTATTTGGTACCAAACTGAAAATGATCCTAAGTTATCAGTATTGCCATGCCGATATACTGATAATGATCATACTTTTTCAGTACTTTTTGGTACCAAATAAACGATCATAAAATATGCCTAGTAACTGTCGAAACCGATCTTAACTTAGCGTTAGTCATTTGGGTCTAAAGTATAGTTGTCAGATCGGACCTAATACGAGTCTAAACAATGACTGAAACACATATATGAAGATGATGTCGAACCAACACGAAAATAAAACAATCGCCGATATAAAACAGGCCTATGAATAAGCCAACGCAACAGATTATTTAATATTAACTGAGTAAAGTATATTCCATAAAATATACATAGACATAATATGCCCCAGACCACACAACCTAACATGAGTGACAGCAAACAGCTTGCAGTAGTGATATTCAACAAAAGTACAAAACAGTTTGAGAAGAATCTTATTGACGTTGAGCAACTGTCAACACAGTACACGTGTACCCTAGCTGACTTCTTATGAAGACATTGAGGTACACAGCTGGAGTCATAGCATTCTTTTTTTGTCGATGGTTATAGGTGACATGCTCCTATATATGTCTTGTATGTCTTGAAAAAGTATTTCGAGAAATAATTAAATAATTAGAAGGTGCACAGGTACAAAGGTGCAAAGTCCCAGACTTGTACAGGTACAAAGATACAATGATGGAAAGGTACAAATGCAAAGGAAATTCGACCTTTGATGTTTTAGTTGTTCTTTATTCGAAATTTCAACATTTCAAACATGCATAAATATGAATAATGATCGGCAAGTGTAATTAGCCTACTTCCAAGTTCAGTGGAATATTAACTTGAAGGATTTTGCAACTTTGCCCAAGGATAATAAAGAATTGAACAATCCGTATCTGCCTTCGTGCATGGGCGTCTTCTTTGGTCGCTGAAATGATAGTGCATTAATTTGAACATTAGAATTGCCGAAAAACACTACATCAAACAAGGTCGTGCAGCTGTTACAAACGTCCAAATACAATATTAAATCCAATTGATGTACGTTGAGATGATCATGAATGTCATAAATCATTCGTTTTTCTACGCATTGGCCAAACTCTCCTTGACAGTTAATTGTTTTCAGCGACATAAGCTCTTTTACAAATCAATCGGCTATACTCAGGATGCTGTCAACTCTGTTTTTCAGTCGCACCTTCTTGTAGATATAGTCGCCCATCAATGCAATTATATTTGCCTCACTTTCTGTCTCGTTTTTTCCAATCTTTTTCGATATCTTTACGGCAATGTTTCTGAGAACATTGTTCCACGTAATATTCTCGGTCCGATCGCTGCGTTGCAAGCATTCTTTAGCAACCTTCTTGAACAAGTCCAAAGCAATTGACAAAGAATCAATTGGATCTTCTTTTAGAGAGATCGAATCCAAGACTTTGTCGAAACATGAGATGAATTGGCCAAAGAGAACGACTGGGTTTGAGCCCCAACGAAAATATTGTCCAGCTAAGTTTTTACCAACGAATTTCCAATAAGAGATCCAAAATTCATCATCATCATCATCAGGTCTGGATTTGATTTCTAGATCCTCTGTTGAAAATATGCCAGAATGGGTAGCATACAGACTGTAGGTCCCATCAATCGAGCACCACAGAAAACAACCCTTATTAAGTGTAGATGGCAAGTGAGAGGTATCCATATTAAGAAATGAAGATGAGCACTCTTTAGCGTCAATATCTTGCCATTGTCTTGAGTATGTAATTCCTGTCATGGATCGAAAAAATTTTCTTTTCCAAAAAGCGATGAATTGGTTATCCAACTTTATGGCGTCAGCTGGAACGCTAAACGTCAACGATAGCTGCCATTTGTTTACGCAGCTCGGTCTTGACATAGAAGAGAGGCGAAAGTACGCCCCACTAACAGAATACTTTGGTTCTTTGAGCATCTCTGATTTGGAAGCTTTTGACTTGGAATTGCTTGCAGAAAATGTTCCCTACAAGCACCACCTCTTAATAAACGTGTTCATAAAAAACCACTTAATGCCATTTATTCAAAAGCAAGATAAAGCTCAATCGGACGCAACTGAGATTTTTCAGAGAGCACGCTTGAGTGGCAATAACAATTTCATTTCCTCGGTTAATGAAGAAAAGGATGACATTCATGGACGTGTTAATATTAGGCAATTACCAGCTTTGTGTGAAAAATATGTGAAGGAACCGCTTGGAATGGTTGATTTGTCTAATAATAATCTCCGCTCCTCTGATTTGATTATTATACGCGATGTTCTATTGGAATTACATAGGCGCAAGTTATTAAGAGAAGGATGTCAGGTTGATATTTCTAACAATCGCATTCATGGCATTGAAAAGCCTTTTGATACTGAAGTGCCGCAAGCTATTCGAGAAATATGCCAAA
>JALGPX010000020.1:27919-41794 GCA_023515795.1 Amoeboaphelidium occidentale | reverse complement strand
TGTAGCTTTGTTGAATATCACTATTGTAAGATGTTTGTTATCACTCATCTTAGTTTGTGTAGTCTGGGGCATGTTATTTCTATGTATATTATAAGGAATATATCTTGCTCAGTAAATATTAAATAATCTGAACCTTTGGATTATTCACGAACTTGGCATGGAGGAAGGGTTGTCTTATATCCGCGATAGTTTTATTATCGTGTTGGTTCGATATCATCTTCATACATGTGTTTCAGTCATTGTATAGACTCGTATTAGGATGATCGAACAACGATACTTATTAGACTCAAACGACTAATGGAGACAACTTCTAGGCATATTTTATGATCGTTTATTTGGTACCAAAAAGTACTGAAAAAGTATGATCATTATCAGTATATCGGTATGGCAATACTGATAAAATAGGATCGTTTTCAGTTTGGTACCAAATAAACGATATTATCTTCTCCTGCTGTAATTGAAACACTCTCAAGTACTCAAACTTTAACCGCACTGCACTGTTACAGCGTCGTCAACGAGCGAACCAATCACGCTCGGCCAAGGAGCAAGATTCGCTGTCGGCTCTTTTTCTTCATCGATTGATTCAATGACGATTTTGATGACTAACCGTTTGTAGATTCCCTATTGTACTGCGCCCGCCTTTGCTACCGCCCTGCTCTCTGATGGATGACTAACTTTTATAGATTCCGCAAGAAGAGTTGATCTTTTCCTTTGAGCCCCCCACAAAAGGTGATCATTTCCGTAGTGCTTTGGTGGTGCCCGGCTTGGCCGATGAACGCAGATCGCTCCACTGTCCCTAACATTTTGTTAGACCAGAGTGTTACCATCAAAGCCGATTTCAAGTGCGATTGTTATAATTTGCCGTTATCCGTTCCAAAGTTATTGGAGTTTTTTGTGAATAATTTTGTGTATAACTGCTTTGGTTATAAGAATGCCACATTTGACAGATATGGAGATGACGACGATGATGATTCCAGCCATGAAGGACCAAGATAAGTGCCTCCGCTTGTTTGACCTTTAGTATTTTGTTCGAATGTTGCACGCAGTTACAGTCTTGTCAGGTCACTCTCCGGAGTATGAATGCTGTTTGCCTGGACATTTGGGTTTCTGATCCATTTGGCGATGTTGAGCTGCAATGTGCAATGGTGTCTTCCTGAGCGTATTTTATAATTTTGTATGATTATCCTTCTGATAAGGTTTCCAGTATTCCAAGTTGTATCATTTACTATGCGATCTAGTTTCTTTTGTGTGTGTAGTGGATTATTGTTTGAAGATCATGCCGATTCCATTAGAGAGGATTTTGAGTTCCGTTCCTTTGTGACATTGATGATATTTCCATTTCCACCAGTTCAGTCTTTCCAGTCCTATTTTATTATCAGGTGAGTTTTTACTATTAATATGTTGTTAGCTGTGGATATTCTCTGGAGTTATGGACCACAGATAAAATAGGTAAGAACTTTCTCTTCTATTATTGGTGGCAAAGGCGGGCAATCTCAATAAAAATCTATTATCAATATGCACTGAACGCCATTTGAAGAGCAGAAGCGGTAGGTCTTGCGTTTGGATTAGCATGCCAGCAAATTTCCATAGTGCTAGCCAGGAATTTGAGCATCTTATTCTGTGCAATCTTTTCTTTGACATCTTCTGGAAATTCTGGTCTTTTCCCTTCCAATACTGCTGCCTCAACTTCTTTTCCTTTCATGGTTCCCCAAGGTGCTCCTCTTTTGATAAGTTCGTGCACGCAAATACCAAAAGAATATACATCCACAGATTTCTTCGCATCATTTGACAATTCTTCTTCTTCCTTCTGGCCATCTCTCTTCTTCACTCTTCTCAAAACCTCAGGTGCGGCATACGCAGGAGAAGCTCCCTTAGCTTGCGACGTGCCGAATGATTTAACTCCTAGTACAGGATTCTCAACAACAGTAGACAACCCGAAATCAATCAATACTGGAATCAGCTTTGAGCTTTCAGTTTTCTCCAAAAGAATATTTGCAGTCTTGAGATCTCCGTGAACTATTCCTCTGCTATGCATCTTAGAAACAGCTGAAATTATATCCTTTGAGAATTGCAAAATGAACTCTGGAGTGTATTTCTTTTCTGGGAGCAAATCATTCGACTGGTGCAACGCGTCATACAAAGAACCAAGTTCATAATACTTCATAACAAAGACCATTGGCTCAATACTATATCCAAGAAGCTAATCAAGATGAGATTTCATGTTGGAAAATTTACCCTGATGAAATTACTTTGTTGTCCAAGCAACCACATCATCGATGCTTCTTGCTCAAAGGCAGCCCTCATTCTCGATTTATCAACACCTGGCGGCTCTCTTAATACTTTGACGACAAACTTAGTATCTGCATTAACATCTAGCCTTTTTTGCGCTTTTTCGGTTTTAGCAGTCGCTACGTGAATGGTTGCTGTTCCGCCTTCAGATATCTTTTCTTTGACCAAAATATCTTTGGTAAAATTGACTCTTCTTGAGGAAGAGGAACCTTCTAGTGCATCAAACATTGTGAGCCTGACCTTTTCTTTTTTGGTCTTTGAACCAGTTTTGTTGGATGTTTCATCCTCTTCATCAGAACTTCCAAGAGGATCGATTCCATCAGAGTCATCTGCGTCTTCCTCTTCTTTCAGTAAAAATTTGACATTTCCGTTACTTGCAACATTCGTGTCGCTTTTGTTATTGTGAGGGTCATTCAATTTACGAGCAGAAGTAGCCAAAATATCATGAGATTTAGACACGGCGCGTGTCATGCCCTCTTCCTTATCCTCGGCAAT
This sequence comes from Amoeboaphelidium occidentale, assembly GCA_023515795.1. NCBI lineage: Eukaryota > Fungi > Aphelidiomycota > Aphelidea > Amoeboaphelidium > Amoeboaphelidium occidentale. Next base: position 39,010 of record JALGPX010000020.1, on the reverse strand, counting down.
ATTCTCTTTTATAACGCTTTTTCTTTTGAAAAGTGTGAAACTGGTGCGACTTTGGAGCTCACCTGAAGGGCTTGTCGGACTTTTAGGACCAGAAGATTGTTTACCATCCGTTGAAATCTTGAGATTATCAATAGAGGCGGACTGCTTTCTAACAGATGAAACAGAACTCTGAGCAGTCAGATCCGCGTTGGAGGAAGTCTTCTTTGAGTGTGCTGAGTTCACACTGCTTGCACTGCTACGTTTGATCAAAGTGGACGTTTTTCTAAAGAGCGTTGTAACGGACATACCACTAAATGCATTCTTGAATCCGCCCAATTTGCCTCCATTATTCTGCTTTACAACTGTTACGCCTGCATCACGATCTTCGTCGTCGTCGTCAGCGCCCATTGTCTCCTTTTCCAATTCCAATGCAAGATAATAATGAGGAGAGCTTTCAGGCTCAATCTCAGGCTTTAAACGTGTTTCTAAAGGCATGAACTCGCATGCGTACAACTCAGTCATTCCTCTACGCAAACTTATTAGCAAACTTCAATATCCTAAACGCACTTTGAGAAGTCTTCGAACGTAACAAAATTATCGTTCTTGCTCAAATTCACAATCTTGAAACAGTCGTTAAACTGATCTTGCCTTGTCTCTTCTCTACCAAGTTCATACATGAACTGTAACAAGTCAGCGAAAGCTTGATTCTGGTCTAACCTTAATAAACTCTTCTTTCGTCATCTTTCCATCACCATCCTTATCAAACTGGTCGAAAATGTATTTCTTTGCTTTATCCTACAAGATCAGAAAGGGTTGCTAGTAATCCTACCATTTGATCTTCTTCGCCGAGTTAGATCCTCAAAACAGAGAAATGTCTATAAATAAGTTTCCACGCGTTTCAAGCACGGCATTCAGAACGCGTTTCTATGAAATCTTGATATGCGCAGATTCTAATGTTACAGTAACATAATCCTCATGGATTTGTAACATCGTGCTTAATCGTTGATCAAGCGATCCAGAATTTCAACGGCCGAATCTTCATGATGAGTTTGAGGTTTCTACGTTCTGTCGGATTATCAAGGAGTTATTCTACCGGTGTATTGCCCAAGGCACAGCTGAAATTGAAAACAGGTCATGTCTTTGAAGGTATTTCCTGTGGAGCACAAAAGCCAGTCAGCGGTGAAGTTGTTTTCACTACATCTTTGGTCGGATATCCTGAAAGTCTGACTGATCCTTCATATAAGGGCCAAATATTAGCTTTCACTCAGCCGCTTATTGGCAATTATGGTGTGCCTTCTTCCGATAAAGATCAGTTTGGTTTGTTGAAGTATTTTGAATCCGATCATATTCAAACATCAGGAATTGTTGTTGGTGATATCGCTGATAAGTATTCTCATTGGAATGCAACTTCTTCTTTGACAGAGTGGTGCATTAAGAATGATGTTCCTGCGATTACAGGAATCGATACTCGTGCTTTGGTCAAAGTGTTGCGTGATAATGGTTCCACTTTGGGTAAGATCGTGTTGGGCGACCACAAGGAAGAACTTGAGACATTCTACAATCCTAATGAAAGAAATCTGGTAGCTGAAGCTTCTACTAAAGAACCCGTAGTTTATAACAAGTCCGGCAAGTATAAGGTTGCGTTGATCGATTGTGGCGCGAAACAGAATATTATTCGATGCCTAGCAGAGTTAGGTGCAGAAGTTCATTTGGTTCCATACGACTACGACGTCTCAGAAGATCCGTCTTATGATGGTATCTTTATCTCTAATGGCCCGGGAAATCCAGACTTTTGTGATCCAACTGTGAAAGTTATCAAGAAATTATTGCAACAAGATCGCCCAGTTTACGGAATATGCATGGGCAACTTGCTTATGGGTAAAGCAGCTGGTCTATATGTTAGGAAGCTCCCTTTTGGTAATCGTTCTCATAATCAGGCTGTCATGAACATGGAAGACAGTAAATGCTACATGACTTCTCAAAACCATGGTTACGCTCTGGATGATTCTGAATTGCCAGATGGATGGAAGATTCTTTACAAAAATATTCACGATGATTCTAATGAGGGTATTGCTCACGTTACAAAGCCTTTCAAATCTGTTCAGTTTCATCCAGAAGCTAAAGGTGGTCCAAGAGATACTGTTTCATTCTTTGAAGACTTTATGGAAGCTGTCAAGAGGAAAGTCCTTCAATAGATTTCATTTGAGGAATAGTAACGTTTTTGTGGTCTTGGCAACGTGCAGAGACAAACAACAAGAATGAACTGATTAACGGGTTCCAACCACATCTTTTTCAAAATGTCTGAAAAGCGTCAATACATCTCCGGAACTAGGTAACTTTTATCTGCGGCTAATTCCTGATCATTAAGCAGTCACGATCAACATTCTTCGAATAGATATCATGATGTTGAAGCCGGAACCAGTGATGAACCTACAAAGTGCGGACTATCTTGTAGTAGATTGTTCTGTAACTGCTCCTTGCTTTGCTGTTGCTGCTGGACAATGATGCTTGTATTGCTACTCGGTGCTGGCGTTCTTACAATGTACTTTTTGGTGTTTCCGTTACCTACAGTCGGGGAGACAACTGCTACTATTGATGGCGGAGTGAACACTCCTATTCAAGCAAATCTACAAACAGATCCTATCACTATCAGCATGATAATGAAGGTATCTGCCGATGTCACAAGTTACAGCGCCATACCTCTAACAATTAGCTCGATCAAATCTGATCTCTTCATGAACATTCCTAATTCCGATGAGAGGGCTCCAATTGGAACTGCAAGGGAAGAAAGTATAACTTTGGCACCTAAATCAACAACCAAGGTCACGATACCTGCCACGATCACAGTAAATGGCTCGCCTAATGATCCCGTAGTGAGATCCTTACTTGACTCCTGCGCAAACAACAAGAAGTTATCTATACACTACATTGCTTACGTATCTGCGTACTTTGCAAGTAATGTAAAAGTACAAGAAGATGATTACGAAGTTGAATGTCCAGTTGATCTAAATACTCTAGGGAATACCGTGTTAAATGCTTTGCAGAATCAGGTTCAAAACGCTGGTAACCAAGTCGTAGAAGATGCAACGGATATTATTGGCGATGTTACCGATAATCTACCTCCAGTCAAACTCCCAGATATACCTATTGATCTTCCAAACTTCTCCTTTCCGTAAATCAAAAGAACAATAGACAAAAATATCTTACATTCTCTATTAATCCAAAGAAAAATACTCTGTTAATCTAAGGCTCTTATTTGACGAACTGCTCTTCTTATCTTTCTGTGAAGTACCAAAATCAGTCAAGAAGTGCCGTGCTACAACAGCATGCTGAACAATTTTAATAAGAGCAGGACCAGATATTGTCGAATTCAGTATGGCTGTATTAATTATTTCAGCAACCTGATTCCTATGCTCTTGTAATAAAAAATGCCCTATTGGTGATTTCTCTGGATTCTGATACGCGATCAATGCAACAACTTCCTAAAACCAAAGAAAGCTTAAACCAGAAAACTATCAACAAACTTACCCGTAATGGCTCTAAGAATACGCTACGCTTTTTACCAAATTCACTCAAATACTCTTGTGCATAAGTCAAGGCCTCCGTTGGCTTATTGTTTCTGACTAATTCGATAAATTGAAGACAATGCAACTGGAATGAAACTGCTATTGGATCCAAAGGATTAACAGGCTTCCCTTCTTCCTCCTGGTCAACCTTAATTTGTTCTATCGGCGGCGCAACTCCTGGAAAGAGCAACCTACATTTTGCGATTGCTGACTCAACTTGACCATTCCTAATAAAACTCATAATATCTTCTGATAAGAACTTCTACAACACTTGAAACTTACTTTTCCTATGTGAAATACTTTTGATCATTTCCAGGATAACGGGATCATTCAAAGGATCTGTTTTAGTGGAAGTTGAGTTCGACGCAGAACCCTTTCCGGCTGTTTTTGATTTTGACGATCCAGAAATCTTCGCTGCTGAAGAGGTCGCTGTCGCCTGAGCGGTTGATGATAATGTGGCATCTTCCATTTCGACGTCGCCTTCTGCATCGACAGCCATTAAAATATTTTCGCCTGCATTTTGACCCTCTTTGACATACTGCCCTTCAAGCAAAGAGTCTTCAATTAAACTTTTCCACTGAATTTCATATGAAACTGAACTTAATTCTGCTGGGGAGGCACCAGTAGTAGTGAGCTGGGCACTTTTAGTTGAAGTCGAATCACCATACGAAATGGCCCTGGCAAAAGCAAAGGCGGTTTCCTCGTGGCAGTTGTAAAGCAAATAAGACAATATCAGCTGTCTGATACTTCCGTAAATGTTGTCCGTTAATGGGAAATCCAAATAAGCTTCGGCTTGGTGCTGGGAACTTGTCATCAAAAGAAAAACAGCAAAAAAGTTGTTTCAAGACTCAAAAAGGATTTAATAAAGAATTAGCGAAACTCAAAACTTGCTGAAGATTTCTCAGGCACATGTTTCAGGAGTAAATGCTGAAACCATTCAGAATTCTGGTGATAGTAATAGCCTTCGATTGTTTGGGTTGTTGCATCAAAGCAAATATAATAGAAACCAGCAAAACTTGCGCCTTGTAGACTCCGTATCTTGTGATCTGGGACAAGAAACTGTTCCTTCCATCGCATAAATAGTTGATCTTTGCCTTGTAACGAATCAGTGCAAAATTCGTCATTGTTAAAACTTTCTTGATATGGTTGAAATGCTGTGAACTTACTCCAATGTTGTCGATCTTCGTATTCTGTAGCTTCCCATTTCCTTGTTAGAAATGAATGTTTTGGGCCAATGATCTCTGCCTCGAAGTATGTCGTGAGGTCTGGGAATTCCTATAGAACAAAATCATAAGTATCACGTGCAGAGAAGAATGATATTACCTCTGTAAGACCTTTGATCTGTAAATAACCACACAAGAAAGATTCGTTTAAGTCGACGTGCTAAAACAATGTATCAGTAAAGCGACAGCAGCAATTACCTGAATTTCAACGGATACATCATAACACGATCGTCCACTTCTCTGATGACCTTGGAACTTTGAGCCTGCGTAGAGGGCGCTTGTGCATTTGTGAGCTAAACGAACTTTATCGATATTGGTTTCAGTGAAACGCCGGTAAAAGTCACCTCTGGCCGGCAGTCGGAAGCAGCTTAGTTTGGTTTGGTTGGTCATGGAGCAAGTGTTGTGCTTCTTTGGGGTCTCTATGATGCCCCGCTTTCCGGAAATGTTCACATGGACTTCAGTATTCTCATTGTTCTCGTCTTCCTCAGGAAACCCTATGAAACAATTAGTTGGTCTGGCTTATTCCGCAAATGGTACTGTTCAGAACTTCGTTTGTAACTCTTCCCAATAATCCAGGGATGTTAGAAGGCGCAGAAGTCGATGGCATTCAAAAACAAGAAATGTAGATTCAATTTTGCACACAGGAAATGATTGAGCAGCATCTTGTAAACAGCGAATCAGCGCGCGCATGGAAACATTCAGAGTTTGCTAACTTGTCAGGTGAGAACGTGTAGCTATTATCATGAAACTGGTTGCGCCGACTTATCGTTCGCGTCTATATATCAGACATGTGATACGTGCCTTTCGCTTTTTGCAGACAAAAAGCTATGAAGCTGATCGTCCTGAAAGTTGCCAACGTATTGTTTCAACCCATTCAATTGATCATTTGATATACAATGTAGTTATGTGGGTCTCTTTGAGTTGTTTTAAACTATGCTGAATGACGGATGACCTCGTATACGCAGTAAACTTCAGAACTATAAATAGCATAGCCAAGAGATTTTTTTAATACAACAGATGAAGGCGAGTCCTAAGCAAGCGGATGATAGTGCTACAAAGGGAAAATGGAGTTTATTCGGCAAGAAGAAGACATCCGATAAGACTGAGACGAGCACATCACCAAATCAATCATCAGCTGCAGTCTCTCCTGTCAGTAATGTTGGTGGAGTTGCGAGTCCAGAGCTCACACCTGCATCATCTAGCACGCTTAATAGTCCGGTGAAGGTTTGATCATCATTAACAAGCACTTATATTAGATTGATTTCGATAATGTTGATGCTGTTGACCTCTTGACACCACCAGAGTTGGAACCAGTGTGCTTAGACAACGTTGTAAACACTCTTACGGGAGATCCTCAGTACAAAACTTTTATGAAAGAGGAATCATCAGAGTTGCTCATGTCTTACACTGCGTCAGGCGTCTATCAAGCTGTCAAAGGACAAAATATCGAAGCACCGCAACATCCAACATGGAACACTGGTGTATATGAAACCGAAAAGATTACTAATTATTCCCAGTTGTATATCGAGAGTTCCCTTGACCAGGCGAAAAAGAAGGCACGAGCCAAGAAGCCAATGGGAAGGGTTGTTGGAAGAACGGCAAGATGGTCAGAACAAGGCAACAGAGGATCTAACGAAGATCGCCATGTCGCGTTCCCTTATCTACATGAGTTAACTGGACGAGAGGTTATTTTTATCAAAGGGTTCGATCTAACTTTGTGTAGAATCCACAAACAGCATTATCTTTTTATGGGGTTTACGATGGTCACGGAGGAATTGATTGTGCAGACTTTGTGTCAAAGCATTTACATCTCAACTTTGCTAAACATCCATTAATAAGCACAGGAAATTATGTCGAAGGTTCTGCGATTAAACAAGCTCTTACAGAGTCGTTTCTTTTGACAAATAATCAATGGCTCGAAAGAGTTGAAAGATGTGGCCTTTCCCAAAGTTCAGGATCAACCGCCGTGGTAGTAGTTGTACAAGACAAGACGGTATTCATCGCATGGGCTGGAGATTCATCAGCTTTTATTTTCATGAAAAACGGAATATGGTTGGATTTTGTTGTAGCACATAAGCCGGTTATAGAGGTAATTTATTACATTGCTGAAGCTTGATGTTTTAGTCTGAGAAAAATCGCATAATTAACTTAGGCGGCTACGTAAACAACAATCGCGTGAATGGAATATTGGCAGTCAGTAGGTCCTTCGGAGACTTCAAATATGGTTGTGTTAATCCAGAACCAGAAATTATCGAGTATCAGCTCACAGGAGAAGAATCTTTTTTAGTTTTGGCATGTGACGGCTTGACAGATGTAATGGAACCACTTGATGTTTACAACGTGGCTACAAAGTGTATTTCTCAGAATCAAAATAGTGACGAGGTTAGCAGATATTTGGCAGAGGAAGCTCTAATTCGTGGATCTTCAGACAACGTTTCCGTTGTATTTGTTCCTATCGACGTTTCGAAATTCACGTCCACGGCCTCATCTACGACACCAACTACAGCCACTCAGAGTACAACTGCGCCTAAAGTAGGAACACTAAAGAAGAGCGAATCTTCCACTAAAGTCACAGCGACAGCTGCTCCGTCAAGTCCACTAAAACCAAAGGAAACCGCTAGCAAGGCACAAACCCCCGGACCAAAACCTGTCCAGAAAGAAGCTAAAAGCAGTGCTACTACAGCTACATCAAAGCCAGCAGAGGTTAAAAAAGCAGCTGATACGCCAGCAAAGAGACAAAAAGGCCCAGAAGATGCTGAATGGGTTGATGATGAAACGCCACCTAATGAAACCGAGCCAGGAGTGGTGCTAGAGGAACAAAAGGTATCGTTGCCAGAAGATCCAACTCAGACTTCTCAAAACTTCACCAAAGAATCTCCATTACCGACAGCGATGTCTAATGGTTCTTTAAGATCGAAATCTATCGATTCACTCACCAGTACTACAACAACAGCTACTTTTGACTCTGTTTCAAGAAAACCTGCAGCAGCTAGCCCTGTTAAAGATTCTAAACCTCGTGTAAAGAAGAACGATCCTGCAATGTCAGAGTTAATGGCACTGACAGAGTTATCTAGGCAGCTATTCAGTCTTTCGGATGACTCCAGCAAGCCAAAAGAATAAAGAAACGATTTCTCAGAATTATCAGTCTTTAATTGGACACAGAACTCGTGGAATAAGAGCTTGAGTGAATTTCATTTTTGACATTGATGTCGAGATCTCTATAGGGGAAAAATTTGTGGCATTGTTTGACGGTCCTGAAGTGATTCAGAATGTTTCGACAGTGAAAGTTTGACTCTTGTGGCCACAGGCAGTGACTTCCCATCCATTTCTTAAACGTATAGCAGTCATTAGACGAGTATTCAAGGTTTGTAAAGTCTCTCTACTTGGTATTTGAATGCAATGAACCCAATCGTTTTCACTCAATCATTTTGTCACAAAGCATGATCATTTCACTACTTGGCTTGCTCGTCATTTCCAGTACCGCTCTGTGCCAAGATCAGGTTGTGTTCCAGAATATGGGGACTCATGGATACCAAAATGAGGATCTTCAAAGTAATCGTCGAGATTTTTCAAAGTTGGAAACGATTTCATCATATGACATCGACTTCATAGCGGGATGCAAGTCACTAAAGCTCTCAGAGATATATCATCATGATGTGCAGACTAGTGACAAGAAGAAGCTTTCCTTTGTGAAGAGTAAGGCCCCAGAACTGAATGCCAATGCTGATCTATTCTCAATGAACCTGGCTTATCGTCAGCAGAAAGGATCAAGTGAGATTTACCCTGATCCTTGGAACTTCGATACTGTCAAGGCTCTGGCAAGGATGTCTTACAATGCTTATCTTGATATCGTCAACAATAGCACAGAATGGCTTCCAGTTCCTGGATTTGAGGAAGATATTTCATATGGTCATGGTTCGAATGGTGTGAGAGGCTACATATATGCATCTGATGATAATAGTCTTGTGGTAATATCAGTCAAAGGAACTTCGGCAACTGCTTTCGGAGTGGGAGGTGGAGAATCGAGTAAACGCGATAAGCTTGAGGATAATTTGTTATTTTCATGTTGTTGCGCAGCAGTCGATAGATCTTGGTGGCCTGTATGCGGCTGCAGTATTAAAGCTGGTTTATGGGAGATCCGGGAAAAATCAGCTATGATGAATATACTTCAATGAAATACGATCATCCTCGAACACGGTAGAATTTATTCGACATCGTCTAAATTCAAACGATTCTCAATATCGTTTAAAGGCTCAAAGACAAAAGAGAAAACTGTAACATCACCATGCTTCAACACTTTTGGCTTTTGCGCTGTGCCAGGCTGTAAANTTAATTTGATTTTCGAAAGTGACCCGCTGTGATATATTTAATAAAGTTTCTTTTTCGTAAGTTTCCCCAGACTCCATGCAACTCTACATGTTTAGCTGAAACTCTCGACATGCCTGATTCCTATGTAAGCATTGTCATGAAGATCCGAGACAGTGTTACTTCANAATGGTGTGAGAGGCTACATATATGCATCTGATGATAATAGTCTTGTGGTAATATCAGTCAAAGGAACTTCGGCAACTGCTTTCGGAGTGGGAGGTGGAGAATCGAGTAAACGCGATAAGCTTGAGGATAATTTGTTATTTTCATGTTGTTGCGCAGCAGTCGATAGATCTTGGTGGCCTGTATGCGGCTGTAGTATTAAAGCTGGTTTATGCAATTCTACATGTTTAGCTGAAACTCTCGACATGCCTGATTCCTATGTAAGCATTGTCATGAAGATCCGAGACAGTGTTACTTCATTATATCCAGAAGCATCAATATGGTTTACAGGACATAGTCTTGGCGGAGCTGTAGCGTCTTTGACGGCATATGCAACAAACTCTCCAGCAGTTACTTTCGAAGCGCCAGGAGAAATGAAGTATGCCAAGATAAGAAGGCTAGATAAAATTAGGGAAAAGTATTCCAAAGGTCGGAAGAACGCTGATGATGCATTGCTTCCCATCTGGCACTTCGGAGTCGCTACAGATCCAATTTTTACCGGTCAGTGCAACGGAGTGTACTCCCCATGTTACTTGGGAGGTTATGCAATGGAGACTAAATGCCACATGGGAAATTTGTGCTTGTTGGATATACCCGAGGAGGAACCTGGTCAAGGAAAAACAGACATCAGAAATCACAGGATCTCGTATATCTTGCGTGAACTGGAAAAGATCAAAAACTTCCTTCCAAGTTGTTACAAAGAAAGTGAAACATGCACAGATTGCGAAGGCTGGACTTATATTTCATTTTCATGAAGAAGAGATCAAGTCTTGACAGGCTTCAATCCTTAGACATACGTTATAAATTGCACGATTTCTCAATTCATATAAAGCGTCTATAATTAGATAATGAAATTATTAAAATGAAACCTTTTTTGAAAACAACAAATCCTTTAGCTTGATTAATTGTTGCAGCTAATCTTCCTTCATTGATCATAACAACCAACATCTTTTCTGCTTTATCAGCTGATATGCCCAACAGACTTGCTAAACGCTTTATACTAACAGATCTGTATATTTTTGAAGAAGCCAAAAGATTATGCTCCCAAACAGCCAAATCTAATACTGTTGAACCGTCTCCCAAAGTTGCTAATTGATGTGGCGACAAGGTCTTGGAAAACTCTTGTACAATATCACCCTTCAGTAAGCGGTTCATAAGCACATTTTCTAGCATTTTGAAAACCTTTGGAGAACATACGCGTGAGACTCTGTCGTCTTTAAACAACATCGTTAGTACACGAGTTCTCGATGGCCCAGCCTTTGCAAGAAGAGCAGATTTGACAGACTCTCTCAGGCAATGATTCTTCTCTTCAGGGTCAATGACTAATAAACTTAATTCATAATATCTTTGCGCTGCTTCCAAGAACTTGCGTTTGTAATCCAGAATTCGAACTTGACACACTTTGTATGATAACAATAGTGTATTATCAGTGATATCCGCAATTATGGCAGACGCGCGATGTAGATAAGCCTCAGCCTGGACTGAATCCTCCTCTTCCAGTAAAAGTCGGACGATATGAATGTAAACGTTCGCCTTGTACAAAGCTGAAACATTGCGATAACTTGATTCTAATGGAATGGAGGATAATAACTTTGCAGCGCCTGCCCAGTCTTCTTCAGCCTCTAAAACTCCAGCTAACACCTCTTTTGCGACGGAAATCTACGAGTAAATCGTTTGCGACTAAATGCTAAACCTGTTCCTCAAATGAAACTGCTCGTGGTTCCAATTGCTCAAGCACGAACTGAAGAAAGCGCTTCTTAACGTTGTTTTCAGATATTTTTTCCAGTAATCCT
>JALGPX010000056.1:53962-72723 GCA_023515795.1 Amoeboaphelidium occidentale | reverse complement strand
TTCCTCCGCTTTTCAAATCTCACTTTGAATCCTCAATTGCCGAAGCAAAGGATATCACAGCTTTAGATATAGCGCTTAATGTACAATGGTACGCATTCTTTGACACAGCTATTGAAGGCAAAGGCTGGCTCCAGACATTTACGAAGCGCTGTCTTGATTACAATGTGTCTAACAATGAACCATTCGTCTCGGATTTGAATGATGAGCTGAATCTTGATATCCCTGAGTATTCAGAGGAGTTTATTGAGATGTTATAAGAGCAATCTATCTCACATGTATTATGTAATTCTTTAATTCCAATAGTCAGCGAGTTTTCGGTGCGACTGAAGTCAATCTGTTTTTCCTCAGAAGCTGATATATTGAACTCATGCTTCGTGATGCTAGTAGTGGGCTCAGGAGTGTGCAGGGGTGTTATTTTTTTCACCGTCCTCTAAGAAAAGCTGCTGTATCTTTTATCCTTCGGGTTTTTGGTACACCGGTCACTACAAGGTCACTGTTTGATGGATATATAATTGAATCGCATTAAATAAACTCAAGTTAAAGCCTAAACCTAAATACCGTGATACACTGCTCAACCAAAGTGTTTTAGTGCGGTGGTCTCAAGAGATACACTGATTTTTCACTATACCCTTTAATCCTCAATGGACGCCAATGTGGCACCACACAGATAGGGGAGTTTTTCGATATTTATCTCCCTCCTCCAATCGAGGTTCTATACTGTGTCTTCGAGTAGTCGCGCTGGACGGTTACTGAGGTGAAGCTGGGTGTTTAACGGTTGTTACAAGAAGTTTCTCACTCGGACAATTTAAGTTTTTTTACTCCAGGCCCGATATAGTGATCAGATCAAACATCTGGTTTCTGTGTTCGCAGCCTGTTGGAATTGTTACTTATGTACAAGCATATTTATTCAATAAACAACCTTACGCCCCTAAACATAGTCTCATAATTCTTGGCGGGGCTCGGCAATTATGCATTTATATTCTCGGTTATTTTGGTCAAAAATAAATTTATTTGTGTAATTCAGCAAATATAAATTTTGCATTAAATTCCACTAATTAAAATTTTTCTGTCCCCTTCAATTGATTTTCTAAGAGCATTCGCGCCTTCATCACCAATAGAATTAGAACTCAAGTCCAATGATTGAAGTCCAGGATTCGTCTCCAATGCTTCAGCCAAGTATCTCGCACCTTCATTTTCAATAGAATTATACCTCAAGGCCAATGATTGAAGTCCAGTGTTGTTCGTCAATGCATCAGCGAAATGTTTTGCACCTTTTGGGCCAATAGAATTAGAACTCAAGTCCAATGACTTAATTGCCGAGTTCACTTTCAATGCATCAGCCAGGTCCTTTGCACCAGCAGGGCCAATAGAATTATATCTCAAGTCCAATGATTGAAGTCCAGTATTCTTCTCCAATGCTTCAGCCAAGTATTTTGCACCTGCGGGGCCAATAGAATTAAACCACAAATCCAATGATTGAAGTCCAGTATTCGTCTTCAATGCTTCAGCCAAGTGTTTCGCACCTGCAGGGCCAATAGAATTCTCCGCCAAGTTCAATGATTGCAGTGCAGTATTAGTCCTCAATGATTTGGCCAAGTGTTCTGCACCTTCTGCGCGAATAGAATTAGACCACAAGTCCATTGATATAAGTGCAGTATTCTTCTTCAATGCTTCAGCCAAGTGTTTTGCACCTGCATCTCTAATAGCATTATACCTCAAGATTAATGATCGAAGTGAAGTATTCGTCTCCAATGCTTCAGCCAAGTGTTTTGCACCTTCAGGACCAACAGAATTATTAATCAATTCCAAATACTTAAGTGCAGTATTCTTCTTCAATGCTTCAGCCAAGTGTTTTACACCTTCATCTTCAATAGAATTATAACACAAGTCCAATGATTGAAGCGCAGTATTATTCTTCAATGCTTCAGCCAAGTGTTTTACACCTTCATCTTTAATAGAATTATAACTCAAGTCCAGTAATTTAAGTGCAGTATTCTTCTTTAATGCATCAGCCAAGTGTTTTGCACCTTTATCACTGATATAATTCGACCTCAAGACCAATGATCGAAGTCCAGTATTCTTCTTTAATGCTTCAGCCAAGTATTCTGCACCTGCAGGGCCAATAGAATTATCAATCAAGTCCAATGATTGCAGTGCAGTATTAGTCCTCAATGATTTGGCCAAGTGTTCTGCACCTTCTGCGCGAATAGAATTAGACCGCAAGTCCATTGATATAAGTGCAGTATTCTTCTTCAATGCTTCAGCCAAGTGTTTTGCACCTGCATCTCTNATTATCTGTACGATGCCCTGTCTGTGATGAACGTAACTTTTCACGTAAGTGCTACAAATGTCTGCTCGAAAAGTATGGAGAGCTTCCTCCGCTTTTCAAATCTCACTTCGAATCCTCAATTGCCGAAGCAAAGGATATCACAGCTTTAGATATAGCGCTAAATGTACGATGGTACGCATTCTTTGACACAGCTATTGAAGGCAAAGGCTGGCTCCAGACATTTACGAAGCGCTGTCTTGATTACAATGTGTCTAACAATGAACCATTCGTCTCTGATTTGAATGATGAGCTGAATCTTGATATCCCTGAGTATTCAGAGGAATTTATTGAGATGTTATAAGAGCAATCTATCTCACATGTATTATATAATTCTTTAATTCCAATAGTCAGCGAGTTTTCGGTGCGACTGAAGTCAATCTGTTTTTTCTCAGAAGCTGATATATTGAACTCATGCTTCGTGATGCTAGTAGTGGGCTCAGGAGTGTGCAGGGGTGTTATTTTTTTCACCGTCCTCTAAGAAAAGCTGCTGTATCTTTTATCCTTCGGGTTTTTGGTACACCGGTCACTACAAGGTCACTGTTTGATGGATATATTATTGAATCGCATTAAATAAACTCAAGTTAAAGCCTAACCCTAACTAATACACCCTAATACCCTAGCCCTGGCATACCAGAACACACGGAAATTCTTAGGTTAACCTGATAAGTACTTCTAATAGGCTTAGATAATTCTCGCATCCATCGTGCCGCCTCATGGATTCCAGAATCACGACCACATAGTTTGAATGCTAGATCGTTCTCAGATAGGATTCCAGATTTACAGTTGAAACCTAGGGGGTCCGTCATCTCCATTTCCAAATATTGAAGCAAAGATTCTTCATTCATCTCGACAAGAGGGCCCTCTAGGATAGGCGATATGAAAGAAATTTTCGCGTACAGAACGCTGTTAACATCAATATTGTGTTCTCTTACAACGTCACGCAAAAACATGCAAGGATCCAATGAACTCGTTTGTTCTTCGTGAATGAATATATCCATGTTCTCTTTTGTTTTCTTGAGCATCATTTTTTCAATAACGGCCTCTTTAAATTTTTCAATAGTATCACAGCCACTAGTGGAAACTCTAGTCTTTTCATAAATACCAAGCTTCACCCAAAGTTTTTTTGGAACAATGATTAAAGCATCTGCGAAATACTGAGACGCGTAATGATTAATGATATTACCTTCAGTTAAATGGGCATTCGCATCAGCTGAAATATTTATTGTTTGTGAAACTTCGTTAAAAGTTTTGTCAATATCACTTTGCTTTCGCTTTAAAGACATTCTAGGGAAAAAAGAAATTTAAACATCTGAGTCAGAATCAATTTTCTTTATATTACTGAGTCATAGCCGTCACAAAATATTCTTTCTTTGATAAGCATCATACAGTCTCCTCCCTTGAGTAAAACAAAAAACATTAATTAATTTCTGTTTCAAAGGAGATATAGTACTTTGGCGTGAGCCTAAAACCTCAAAAGAATCTATTCAGATCGATTCAAGCGTCTTAAAAACTAATAGTTCTTTCTCAGTTCCACGGCATTCTTCTAATAAGCAGTTCATATGCAATACATCCAAAGGAGTAAATATCAAAAGCTTTAAAATGAACACTTGCATAATTCTTCGCGCGAAAGTTCTTGAAAGCTTCCGGGGATGCATAGTGCGTAGAAAGACCTCTAAGATTAATGACATGAAAGGCTTTGGTGGCGATTATCTTATCTGAAAGAATCTGAGTAATACCAAAATCGGTTAAGTAGAAAGACGGAATGCCATTATCCACTTGAACTAAAATATTTTGTGGTTTCAAGTCACAATGAGCCAAGTAATGTGAGTGCATCACGTTCAGTCCTTGTGATATTTCTTTTAAGACTTTCAATGATATTGCTCTTGTGCATTTTCTGGTTCCCAGCCATTCACTCAAAGACCCATCAGGATAATATTCTAGAATAATCGAACAAGGTTTCTCGGTATAAGCGAGTATACGACAAAAGTTTGGAAATGGTAACAGCATGATCATGATCCCAACTTCTTGATAAAATGCCTCTTCGTTAATTCTGCTCTTAATAAAAACTATTTTCTGAACAACTGTTTCCGGAATTTTCTTTTTTAATACAGGATCCATTACCTTGGCAAGACATAATTCGCCGCCCCCGCCTGCAGCTATTTTCTTAACCTTTGCCAAAGCTGAATTTTCAATGAGATAAGCTGCATGTTTCGAAATTCCCATTACAGTATTAACAACAGTCTGCAGTTCCGTTACCATGACTTCTGTGTCTAATCCGGTGTCATATTTCGTCAAGTTTTTATGAGCTTGATTTTTGGACACTGTGTATAAAAACAATGCGAACAGAATCAAAATGACAAGCCCAGAAACTGCTGAGACTACAATAAACCATTCATGTGTCTGTTGTCCCAAAAGGTCTTTAATATTCGCTAATCTAACAATCTTACTGGCTCTTGTTCTAAATGCTCGAGTTGATATGCCGACGGAAGACATGACAATCTTGTCCTTGAACTCTGGTTTGTACATTAGAACGGAATAATCTTCGCTCCCAGCATAGACGGAGTTATTATGGCAAAGAACAGCAGTGACACTTTTTGAAGGTCCAAAGTAAACATCTTCATGCTTTCCAGAGAAGGTATTCCATCTTCGAATCGTCAAGTCAGAACCGGCAGTAAATAGTAGATTATTGCATACAGTTATTGAATTTACAGGACCCAAATGGCCAAGCTCACGTGCAGAGTATCTCTGTAGCACCCTCATGCTTGTAAAAGTTTCAAGAGACCACTGAATTATAACTTTATCATCAGATGCAGAGTAAAGAATTCTTTCTTTCACGAGTATAGAATTAATTTGAGCGTTATGTCCTTTGAGATTATATAAAAGTCTATAGCTCTGAAGCTCCCATGTAAGTAACTGACCCGATCTGGATCCTGCAACAACAAAGCCCTCATAAGTCGTAATACACAACAACGGTGAAGAAGACTCGATAGTTCTTTTCAAACTCAAAACATGACCAGAATCAAGGATCAAAATTTCATGTTCCTCTTTTATGGCAAGAATATTTTTGCCGTTAAAAGCAAGACTAATAAGTGATCTCGAGCCAGCTTTGAAAGAAACTTTTGATTTAATCGCTTCTTCCATTGAATTCATGACAATCAATCCATCAGCTCCAGATGAAAACAGAGTACCATTAATAGCAATCAAAGACGTGATTCCGCTAGTATGTGTATGAGTGGACCTGGACAGCATGCAGGTTTTTATGAAGAAAGAATTTATAATTCCATTTCTTGTTCCGACGGAAATAACGTTCTGGACGGCAGCCAACGACGTCACTGATCCATTCCTTTTTTCAAAAGAAAATGCCATTTTACGAGTGATTGTGTTCCATTTTTTTACAGAGCCATCAAAGCTTGAAGAATATAGGATTTGATTTTCGTCAAGGCATAGATAGTAAACAATATCTTGATGTCCTTGAAAAACCTCAAGAATACCCAACGAGTTTGGATCTCTTGACCTTATGAGGGTATCATCATGTCCGCTATAAATTCGCGATGGTGAAGAACAAAACTGACCGTAAGAAATGATTCTAAAGATAAGCTCATTATTGCAGTAGATAGAACCTGTAACTTGAAATATAAGAGCCCCGCTCGATGTTGAAAACATTTCTAATGATCCAGTAAGGCCAGCCAAAATAAAATCCTCCAGTAAAATAAATGAGAGAACTGACTGTGATGCTAAAGAATAAATCTAAAACAGAAAAATCTTTACCTGTTATTGTGCGAAGGATTTGCCCTGAGCCAATGTCCCGCATAATGATGGTTTGGTCATATGCAGATGAGCAGAGTATTGGCGCCCTGGCCTGAAGACCTGTTATGTATTTGGAGTGACCCCCAAAATCCGCAACCAAAACTCCCGATGTGATATTCCATTGCTTTAAAATCATGTCCTGACCTCCAGAGAACAAATAATTATTATCTGTGGCCAAGCCATTAATGGAGCTGGTGTGTCCTTCAAAATTAGCGCAAAAAGTCAGACATTACCTTGTAGAGTTTTCAAAAGCTTTAATTCTTCCAAGTTCCAATGTTTTATCGAAGTGTCGAAGCTGCCAGAAAACACTGTGGATTCATGAACTTGCAAAGCGTAAATGGCATTTAAATGGCCATAGAATATCGCTACAGGCTCTACACTGTTCTAAGAAGTGTCCCACATTCGAACTTCTGCATCAAGTCCACCGCTTATCACATATCTTTTCCACAGAGCGATTTGCCTTAGAATAATTGGACGGCTTTTAAAGNGACTAGTAGTGGGTCTGGAGTCGTGTTCACAACGGGATAATTAAAAACTATTATTCTCGTTTTTTTTTGCTGCTGCATCGTTTATCCTACTAGGTTTTGGTGTCACCGGCACACTACACAGTCACTGTTTGATGGATATTCAATGTAGTTCTATTAAATAAACTCGATTTAAAGCCTAACCCTAAAACCGAACTTCTGCATCAAGTCCACCGCTTATCACATATCTTTTCCACAGAGCGATTTGCCTTAGAATAATTGGACGGCTTTTAAAGATCTTGATAAATAAACCAGACTCTACGCTCCATTTTGTTATTGTTGTATCTGCAGAGGCTGCGTAAAATGTTCGATTCTTTGCAGCAAAGCACGTGATGGAATTTGAGCGGTCAACAGAAGAGATGATCTTCATTTGAGCACCATTATCTATGTTCCACTTAATAATAAGCCTATCATCCCCACCAGAATACAAACAGTTTTCAATGACTATCAACGCCGCAAGAGAATCGCTGTGCCCACGGAACGATCGAAGAAACTCTCCAGTGTCTGAGTCCCACATTATTATATTTCTATCAATTGAACCAGAAAAAAGACGACTTTCATGCAAAAATAGTGTTGTGACAGTACTCACATGGCCGTCAAATCTTAGCATTGACACAAGGCTGGTAGTAAAAAGCTTTTCAAGAGTAGCTGGGCCCTGTTTTCCGGCGTACAAGTATTCTCCGTCTGAGACAACAGAATATACAACACTTCCCAAGTCTAAAGGTCAAATTACTATTTTACAGATTTACTCGCAGTTTTTGCGATTCTTCCGGATGAAAGATCGATCCTTCTCAACTCTTTGTCACGTCCGCCTGCAAATACTTGTTCATTTTGAAATATGATGCTCTGAATATGAGTATCCGATGATCCAAGTGATATTCTTTTAATTATGGAGCCTGTTACCAAGTCCCAAACTATGATCATATCGTCTAGACCAGAAGTTATCATTCTACGGTCATTGGTTAGGACAAATGATCGTATCTGTTTGTTGTGTCCTCTAAAAGACCTTTGTATTGCTCCTGTCTCAATATCTTTTTGAACTATATCGTTTGCGGATGTAAAAAGCAATGATTCGTCTTAGATAGACAAAGCCCAGACAGTTGAAGCCCCATTTTGTAACAAGAAGCTCTTCTCATGGTCCAAAGAATGAAAAATATGAGCTAGAAAAGCTAATAAAATATAGTTGCTTACGAATTTTAGTTTCATAGGGCAAAATCAGTTGGTTGAAAGTTTGGACCAGACTCAGTCTCGTTTTGTCATAAGTTCGTCCAAACAAGGCTGCTAAGGATGATCAACCATATCCGAAGTGGGATTGAAGCAATAGCCCATGCGACTATACAATAAAATCCGCTGAAGTCATTAGCACTTTACTATTATGGATCCAGATTTAATGATGCGCATGAAACGGTGGCCTTTTCAATTTCGTTAACTGCGTTGTTGGGATTATTCTGAGCCAAGAATTTTTCGTATAAAGTTCTGTAAGCATCATAATGTAATGTGGGAAGATTTTGCTCAAGGTACCGCTTTTTTTCATTGGTTTAAAGCACGCCATCTGGAAAAAACTCAGATCTTAAATCTTCATCAAGAAGGGATGGTGTAATCTTGAACTGCAAGTCAATACTTTGTTCCCAATTTAGATCACAATGATTATGAGACCAGTTTCGCAGGTTCTTAATAAACTTGATGGCTGGCTGTGTATTTTGGCGGCGAAATGGCAACGTGTCAACCATTTTGCACACCGTAATCATTGACCACAAAACCAGATTCTTCAGATCAATTCTGCGGTCTTCCTTAAAATAATCTAAGACGTGTTCCCAGATTTCCCAGCAATTAGTTTTGTAATCAATTGTCCAGTCAAGAATGTTTGCTAGCCCTTCAGCCAGCCCTTTCGTGTCTGTAACACGAGGCAAGACCTTATCAAGGAATTCAACACCCTTTTCATGTGGAATCTTCTTTTTTACAACATATCGCATAATTTTTATCGCCATGTTATTCAGGCTAGCTGTAAAACATTCTTTGTGTTGTTTCCGCTCTGCAAAGTTAAGCACTGATATGTATGGCTGAATGTCAAAGTTTTCATCATAATCCCATTTATACTGGAGCTGCTCAGCAAACCACATTTTGAAAAATAAATCTTCCATTAAATGCCATGTGTTTGATTTCAATAGCTCAAGATTCTGATTCTTGCATTGTTCAAACTCTTTACTCACAAGTTTGAGATTTTTCGGCGCGGAGCATGCGTGTCTATCAAATATGCACCTCAACTCGTGAGTTATACGAATCATTGTTGAGCGTCTTTTGGAAATAGAGCCAACTTGATCCACTTCTCTCTTCCATGTATGAGCATATTTCGTAAGTCGAGCAGTGAAATGTCGAACAAACTCCTGTTCGTCCTCCAGAAGACGTTCTAAAATTTCCTTCCAATTATTAAACATGTACTCGTTATTGAGTAGGTAGATTATACTACTTTCTTCGGCGATATTTTTCAGCCATGCGATATCAAACGCGATACAGTTCAGTGTTGATTCTATGATCACCGAAGATTCCTTGAAGCAACAAAGGCTGTAATCATCCAAGAATGATGCAATAAACTGTATAAGTTCTGAAGGAAGATCCAATAGATTTCTGTGTGTCATTTTTAGAAACAAATATTTCGTCGCATTTGGTGAGTCAACGTCGAAGCACCAATAAGGTTTGAAGACGCTGTTGAAAGCAACATAAATAAACTTAAAACTTTGCCTCTCGACCAAGTAGTGCTTTCACCGCAGGTGAATGCTTCACGTGCGTATAGTGGATTGCTCGTTGCCATGGTTACAGCGTTCACAACCAGTAGCGTCCACGCTAATTCTTTGTGAGCTAAGAAATGATGCTTCATCAATATCTTCTACTTATCCTGTTCCTTGTTTGCGCTTCTGCAGTATCTCCGTTGAACTACACCACAGAAATGACTTTGGATCTCCCAGGAGGTCAAGCTCAAGTCTGTACAACGGAAGATGGTGATATGTACAGCGTTTCAGTTGCTGGAACTCCAAGGAAGCTGATCTTAATCAGATACGATAGTGCTGGCTCGGAACAATGGAGATCAAGCTTAGATGTTACAGGTGGCGCATGTGCTCCTTCAAACGTTGCCTACATTTCTGATAGAGTTTTAGTATTTGGAACCACGTGGGGTAATAATACCATCATAATCATGTAGATTTACTGTTCAGGTTTCTTTGCGGACAACTATATTCCTTCAAGTGAATATGCTGCTTTTGTCAACATGTATTACGCTTCAAACGGAACTTTGATATCGTCACAATTCTTCAGAGGTACAAGCGTTGTCGGAAGATTGATCGATAGTGTTGTGTTGCCAGAGGGCGGTGTCTATTTTCTCTACTCCATGATCAATGTTTACAATGGAAATCCTGTGTACTATGGAATCAAGGCGTCAGTGTCATCAATCGTCAATCAAGTTCAAATTTACTCCAAATCCTATTCTACTGGTAATACTGCCCTTTATGCAGCACCGTATGCTCGTATGACTTCAGATGCAGGTGCAGGCAAGTTGTACATCATGGCGAAATCTTCAGTTGGTGGATCGACGACTTTTGCTTACAGTGTCCATTCGTTATCAAACGGAAATGTTTTGTCTTCTGGCACAACTTCTACATCTGCAACATTCCCGCTTCAATTAGTCGCGAGACCAGCGCCGTCTTCTGGCTTCATGTATTTGACCTCAGCTTCCGGAGAGGCAAATATTTTGGATGCTAATTTTAGATATTCTACTTCGATTGTGTTAGCGAATATCACGACACAATTTGTTTCGGATTCATTCGGCTTCCGTGTGAATCCGATTATTTTTGTTCCTGGCAGCACAGATTTCTTTGTTGCAGGGAATAATGTTGAGATCGGCTTTTATGATATTAATGGAGAACTTCAACTTGTGACTGCACCGCTAGGATCTGGAACACCAAATAGTTTGGCTTGGAATACAGCAACAGAAATGTTGGCTGTTGCATATGGAAGCACGATCAAGGTTTTAAGTTTTAATTTTAATGAACCTGAAAACCCAGAGACAACTGCTTCTACAACTCCAACTACTGTGTACTCGACCACATATGAGATGACCACTTTTGAAACAACAACTATGCATTCAAGTATTCAAGAGACCACTACTTATTTAAGTACGTCTAACGAGGTTACCCCAAGTATATCCACACCAACCACGCCAGAAACAAGTACATCAACCAGTAGCAGCGAATCTTATTCATCAAGTTCCAGCTCAAGCTTTAGTTCAGATGTTGAAACAGAATTTCCTCCTACTAAAAGTTACGAGTTAACGATCACAACTGCTGAATCTACTTCAGCAACAACGTCACAGACGCCAACGCAGACTTCTCCAGTTGGTGGGATTGAAAGTGATGCTTCAAGATCAATTGGAAAGAATTACATGGGGTTCTGCTTGATATTAGGTCTATTGTTGGCGCTTTAATGGTCTTTTATTAGAATAAAGCTTCTTTTTGACTTTATTTCTTCATGTAGATGGCTGCTGCAATAGCAAACCCTGCTACGAGAATCGAGAGTGGAGTGACAGCCTTCTGGAAAGGAGTCTTTGTGGTTTCACTCAAATGGGTGTACTGATCACCGTCACGTACGTACCACTTTGCAAAGAAATCGTTTTGAATCCACAACAACTTGTTAAATGCCAAAACAGTCTTCTTTTCAACATCGTGAGGCAAACCAGCATTCATTAAAGCATCAACAACAAAAGAAGTCACAAAGCCAAACAGAGCAGAACAATGCACATAATCAATATGCGCCTTTCCGGAACTTCCCTTCAAGTTTACATGAATCTTGCCAACATAGTCAAGATATCTGATGAAGTTGTGATCGTACTTTCCAGTAACGAGCTTTGTCAGATACTTTCCCAAGAAATCTTTACGAAACTTGATTTGTTCATTCTCCAGTGTCAAGTCAGTTAAATCGTGAGCCAATTTGCCACTGAAACCAGCATTTCTTTTCAAGAACACTTCCTTGGTAACATCAAATGAGAAGAGCTTTTCGTAGACTTTGTCGACAATCACAGGAACCAAAGGAGCAACTGCGCCAGCTGAGGCGTGGATAGCGTCGATGTCTTCTTGGCCAAAATCAGCAAACTTGGCCAAATATTCAAATCTGTAGACGGGGTCAGTGTAGACCTTTTGCATGTCGATGTGTTCAGGCTTACTTAGAGACATGAGAAATAATCCTTCGCGTTTCACAAACAAATATGAAATGATTGACTTTGCGGTGTCTTTATATGGGATGCATTGTGACTCACACTGAATCAGCGGAGCTTCTGACTCACGAAACATCGCGCTGTATCCTCACTTAACAAAAGCGTTTATTCATTAAATCCCCTCATAAGTGGAATGGGACATCCATTCGAAGCTTCCTTCCTGCAGACATTTGAGGAGTCTGAGAATATTTTCCATGCAAGATTTCTCTGATTTCTTTCAATAATTGCTGAAATGAGACACTAAAATTATTTCTTCTCATAACTTCCATGAAAGCATAAGACATGGCACCAGTTGCATGTCCATTGATTGTCGCATCAGCACTAGTTTGACTATCAAGACAACCAGAGAACTGAATAACGTCAGCCTGGGCAGTCTTCTCTTCCTGTTTTTCTTTTGAGACTGCGCTACCGGACTGACTTGAGCTTGAACTTGACAAAGTCTTGAAACTGTCCATCAAGCCACGAACAGCTTCTTGCTTTCGACCGCTCATGTAGTGGATTCCAGCTTTAGCGAATTGTTTAGCTGCAGCGATACGATTATCAGTTTCAATAATTTCCAAATGACCATCAACGCTGTATGTGTAAGGAAGGTCCAGAATGGAATGAGAGTGACAACAATCAAAAATGGAAACAAATTTGACACCAGCTTGCAATGGTTTCACCATAAGTTCGTGCATTTCATCGTCACAAATCATGCCTGCACGCTCATAATCAACTGGACAGATGGTTTCATCACGACCATCTCCGTCATCGCCATCCTGATCCTTCTGGTGAGAACCATGTCCAGAGTAATGCAAAAACAACACATCACCAGGCTTAGCTCCACTGACTAACCATTTCATCGCATTTAGAATGTTTTCCCTGGTAGGCTGGAATTGTTGATTTTGCTGGTCATCCGTTAGTACCACAAAGTTTTCTTGAGGAAAGCCAACTTGCTCGATAAACGCTTTGATATTCTTAACATCCTGAATACAACCGCGCAGTTCAGCCTTCGTGCCAAAATAGTTGATACCGATAAATAGCGCCTTCTTAGTACTTCCTTGAGACTGGTGCTGATGAGAAGACCATTCTTCGTTTGCAGTTTCAGAGGCCCTTCCAGCCGTACCATCGTTACCACCAAGGAACTTTGCACCCATATCAATTGCTTTGTTGATAAGCTGTTCGTTTTTAGCCAAATTTTTCAAGAAGGACATTTCGTGAAGGAGATTAAAGTTGTGCGACGTAGGAAATCAGTGAATCAGAACTTCATTTCAGAATCACAACTTGCAGCTTTAAAAAATGGTGGAATTTAACGACATCCAATTGTCTCCAGAGGAAAAATTATTCTACGCAAACGTCTTTAACTCTGCTGATACAACCAAAAAGGGATTCTTTACTGCTCCAGAGTCTGTTCAGTTATGGAAAAGATCAAAGTTACCTGAGCAAGTTCTGTCTCAAATATGGAACATGGTAGAAAAAGATTCTGCTACAGGGAATGTGAGGACTAAAGGATTTGCTCAGGCTTTGAGGCTTATGTCTGCAGCTCAGAACCAAAGGCCGATTGATCTAAATGCAATGAACCAGCCAGTGCAAGTATTGGTCAAGCTGGAAGGGTTTGAAAGTTCTGTTTCACTTGGTACATCTGCATCAGTTCTTCCACTCCATGTTACTGGGTCTTCCAACCCTGATATGTTTAATATTCCTCCAGCAGATAAGCAGAGATATTTGGACATGTTCAATAAGTCGCAAAGGAACCTACAGATCGATGCAAACTCTGCCAGAAGTATATTTTTACAGTCAAGGCTTCCGGAAGATTTTCTATCTCAGGTTTGGAAATTGGTTGATACCCAACAGAATGGCTTTCTCAATCAGCAATCGTTCTTGATGGCAATGTGGTTGATACAGCTAAAACTGCAAGGCGTAATGCAAGTTTTGCCTGCATCCATTCCTCCAAGTGCTTTACAGCCAAGTTTATTGCCTTCATCGTCATCAGTATTAGGGACGGAATGGGTCATGCCTGTAGATGAAAGAGCAAAAGCAGAACAGTTTTTTTCTAATTTGGATACTACAAAGAGAGGCTACCTGAATCCCGATGAAGTTGTTAATTTCTTCAAGAAATCTGAACTTCCTGATCAAGTCTTATCTCAAATTTGGGAGCTTATGGATTATGATAAAACTAGTAACAGAATGGTTGATAAGGAACGTTTTTGTATTGGATGGTTCTTGATACAGAAGAAACGAAACGGAGCTCAATTGCCACCAAGTTTACCAAAATCTCTGCTGCCTAACTCTTTGGTTCATTCCACTTTAGTATCTCCTGCTGCCAGTATGTTTGGTGGTCCGCTTGGTTTGTCGTCATCAATTGCTGATGTTCCAGGATTGAAAGAAGCAAAGAGTGCGTTTTTAGAAAAGCAGAAAGAATTTAATTTCATTCATGACAAGAATAATCAGTTACAGAGAGATAATTTACAAGCTCAAAATGACTTGGCTGAGTATACTGCCAAAAAAGCAGCACTTGAAAACAAGATAAAGTCATTGACGGCGGAACAGAAAGAATTGGAAGAGAAGCTTCAAGGATCCACAGCATCAAAAGATGCTGAGTATAAGTCATTCTTAGAATTGCAAAGCACATACACTTCCATTAGCGCACAAATAACGAGCTTGCGTGCCAAAGTTGAAATCGATAACAGAGAGAGTGAAATGTTAAAGCAACGTACTTCTGATGGAAAGAAGTGGATCAATGATTTAACGGAAGAATTGCAAATGTTGGAAAGCCAGAATGCTGAATTGGAAAAGATCAAACTTGATTTAGAAAATCAATTCAAGAGACAGCAGGCTGAATATGAAGAATTACAGAGAAAGATAGAGACAGCAAAAGAACAGGCGCCTAAGCTTCAAAATGATATATCAAAACTCACTGAACAAATCGCTTCAAAAAAAGTTGATGTTATGGAACTTAAGCAGCGCGCTTCCTTTGGACCTACGCCAGTACTTTCAGTTAAAAAAGCGACTGAGAGTGAAATTCCTGTTTCTGCAGTCAATTGGGATGCTCGTTCAATCACATCAGCAAAATCAGACTCTGTTGCTGCTTCGATAAAGCCGAATGTGGTTGACAGAAAAGATTCTGTAAGGTCTTTTTCAGCCGGAGTATCACCTGCAGTTCTGGTACCTCTATTTCCTGATACTACACCAAGCAACAAATCTAATTTGGTATCACCTCCTACAAATGCGATATTTGAAACAACTTTTGACGATGCTTTCTCTTCAACTCCATCGCCTGCAAAACCAGAAAGAACAGCTGAAAAAGTACCGATCGATGCTTCTTCTGCCTTTTCTGATGCTTTTAATGTTCCGACCACTGCAGGTTCCATTTCTTCAAAGAAGGCAAAAGACCCTTTTAGCGATTTCGAAGATTTGGGAAGCTCATCTCCGACTAAATCAGACATTAAGAGCGCCGATTCTGACTTTCAAGAAAAGTTTCCTACTTTGGATAATTTCGAGAAGCAAATGGAGAGCAAAGGAATCATTACAGAGGCGAAAAATGCTCCTGCGCCATCCAAGACTAAATCTCCATTTGACGACTTTGAAGAAGAATTCAAGAAACTTTCAACTGCTTCCCCGCCTGTAGTTACTGTTGCTATAGAGAAAGACTTTACTGCAGATTTCTTTGAAAGCAATCCTTTTGGTGAGAACAAGAGTGGTTTAAAGCCGAAGAAGAGTCCTACAATGGAGTCTGGACTCTCGTCTCCTGTTACAGTTGGAGATGATCCTTTTGCTACGAAAGGAAACTTGAACCAGTTGGCAGATGGTAATGAACCCTTCAAGTTTGAAGATTTCTCTTCCGCTTTCCCAGATTCCAATAGCAACATAGCGAAGGTTGGAACACAATTATCCACCTTTGATAATGATCCTTTTGCAACAACTACATCAAAAACAGAGAATCCTTTTGGAAGCACTAATGTTTTTCAAGATGATCCTTTCAGTACATTTGATAAGGTTCCTGCATTCTCTGAAGATCCGTTCGCGGAAAAGAAACCAACTAGCGTCACGTCCGGAAAGCAAAAGGCTCCGGAGGCATCTATTAAGGAGGTCATGGATATGGGATTTACCGAGGCACAGGCTAGTGATGCTTTATCAAGATACGATTTCGACGTTCCAAAAGCTGTGCATTTCTTGTTGGATCCATCGAATGGACCTAAAAGTGCTTCAAGCCATAAAAGAGAAGGAAGTCAAGGAAGCGAAGAAAAGAAGAAAAAGTGGTGGAATCCGTTAGACAGAAGAAATAGTAAATTGAAATCAGCCGGTAGTGGTAGTGGTGAAACCAAAGTGGATTTTTAGTAAAAAAAGGTTTCCCGACTGCCGATCCGGTTCTAATTCCGTGACAGTTGGCCTTTTTCTTTTTTGCGGCATTTTCTAGCGCTTTTTGTGTCGAGAGCTTCTTCTTAAACCCTCTTGCTTGTCCTTCTTGTCTTTCTCTTTCGGGTTGCGCCCTTTGATACTACTCTTCTTGACATCTTGAACAGGTTCTTCTGTCGCTTCTTCTGTTTCATCATCAGGAGGCTTGCACAAATATTCGGGGCGTTCACCCTTCTCCAACATCGCAGATAATGCAGCGCACATATTATCAGCAGCCAATATATCTCTGTGAAACACAACTTTGCATTTGGGACACTGTTTCGCTCTCATTGACAGTGATTCTGTGAAGTCGTGACAACGAACACATTTTTGAGAAGTAAAGTATTCATCAACACCAAGTATAGTAAGACCCATTGGTTTTGCTTTTCTTACAAAGTATTTAAGGAAAGATGTATGAAAAGAGCCAGTTGAATCAAAGTCTCCAGTTCCAACTCCAACATATATGCGCTTATTACCTTTGACTTTCTGGTTCGGTTTCAAGCCAACCATTGAAATCAATGCATAAAAGACGCTGTCCATTTCTCTTTGCATGGCACACTGGTATTCAAAACTTCGTTTGCGTACAGCATGAGAGTTGTAGAATAGAGATATTGTTGAGTATCGTTCCATTATGCGAGTGAAGTAAATTTCATCGGACTCCTCTGTTACTTGTCCAACAACACTGTTCTCAGCGTCTCTCAAAATCTTGTGCTCATCCTTCATTTTAGTCTTGTTGAGCCAGTTTCTATGGAGTCGGCCAGGCTCGCCAAGCGCAGTTTTCTTCACAGCCAAGATTTTCTTACTACCATCAGGGAGCCACGACACAGCTCCAACAGTATAAGTTTGACCAAGATCTAATCCCAAGATTATATCGGTCGACTTGTTGAACCTTAAATCTTTCGCTGCCATTGGTGGTCCTGTTTCATGTTTGACTTTTTTTGCATGCTTATCAATAACATTGACCAAGAGATTGAAACCGTCCGTGCTAAACGAAGTCATAAGCACAAACCTTTTCTGTGTGTCTTGATTTCCTATGAGAGAATACGATCTGTAGCCTCTTGATCTCAGGCCAAAAACGTGTTGTAAAACCATGCCATTGCAGTCGTGATTTAACTTAAAATTTGTTTTCTCGCCATTCTTAACCAAATAATCAGCCAGATACTCTTTTGAATCTTCTTTGCCAATTATACTTAGCAAAAAGTCTTCGGTAAGATCCACAGAACTGTGGGAAGGAGAGTATTGCGGAAAAGCCTTGAATCGTTCACATTGTGGCAACATTTCATTCATGGTTGCAAACGATCTGACTAACGAGTATGTTTCAAATACACCAGGCTTATAAAGAACTTCATTCTTAACCTTTTCTTCATCCTTCTCTGCCTCGTCTCTTTTTCGCTTTTTTGATAATTTCTTAGCACCAGTTGTAGAAAGCTTCAAGACCACGTTCGGTACTAGTTGATCTTAAAATTAGTTTAATCTTCAATACCAAATCAAATTTTACCAGTAATATTACTAGACGACTGCCCGCTTATGTCGATTTCTACTTCTACATTTTTCTTATTTTTCTTGCCCTTATTTAATATGGTTTGATCTACCATTTCCATAAGCTTTTCAACTTTTTTTGCCTTTTCTGGGCAAACCTCCAAAACTTTGGCAGCAAGAACTGTCGAAGAACCGATGAAGTGAAGTGCCATGATTCTGTCAACTGATGTTCCGTGATAATGAAGTAGCTTGCAGTAAATAAATTCAACATATTTCGACTCTGCTTCTGTTAACGTGAACTTGAGTTTGTTGTCATCCATAAATTTTCTCACTTTCTGGTATAATCTTGGACCATTCTTACCAAAATCGCATGGCTTAACAAGAAAGGCAATAAGATTTCCCCAGTACTGTTTGCCACCACCAACATCAATTAGGAATTCGTCATCAGTGTCTTTGGAAGCGGTGCTTTGTTTATAATAGAGCTCTGTGATGATAACCGCAGCGTATGTTGCCCTATTGATCAATGCAACTACACCTTGAATTCGATCCAATAAAGTTGATTTGAAATCTTCAGGTAAACTTGATCTTCTTAGACAAGCCTTCAATGTGCCAAGTTTCCATGTTTTTGTCTCATATTGTTTCTTGAGACCTTGCATATCCTTGGTAGCCTGTGTATGGACAGCCGTCTTACGCGGTTTATCAGACTTGGTAGAGCGAGTCGCCATATTAGATTTCTTACGCCTTGGTGTCTTCTTCGTTTTTCCATTTCGCGGTTTCTTTGGGTAAGCTTTTCTTTTGCTTTTACGCTTTGAAGGATTACTGGGTGGACTAGTTTCTTCAGGGTCCTTAGCGTTTGCTTCTGGCCCAGTGATCGAACTTATTTTAGTCTTATTCAGCAGCTTTGTTTTGTACCTCCCATATTCTGCATTTACTAAAGGACTGAACCGATTCCGTTGCCCGTTTAACACTAGGTGTTTCAATTGTTCTA
>JALGPX010000056.1:0-53941 GCA_023515795.1 Amoeboaphelidium occidentale | reverse complement strand
CGAACTTATTTTAGTCTTATTCAGCAGCTTTGTTTTGTACCTCCCATATTCTGCATTTACTAAAGGACTGAACCGAGTCCGTTGCCCGTTTAACACTAGGTGTTTCAATTGTTCTAACGATCGAATTTCATATGCAGCTTTCTGTTCAGCTTTCCAATTTTCATAAAGCTTCTTAAATTCATCAACTTTAAACAAGATCTTTTCATAATGTTCTTGAACTGTATGTGTTATGCACAATAAACACTGTTCTTCTTTGTGATTCACAAACACGTTATATGCTATATCAAAGTGATTACAGACTCCGTGTATTTGAGTAAATGCATTGATTATTTCCTTCGTAGTCATAGTCTTATCTGCATCACAGCTTATAATGAACTGATGGACTTTGCTCAATCCAAACCCCTTAATGTTTTCGCAATAATCATTGCCAGAGAGTATTCCAAGAGCAATCAACCCGAAGCTTGAAATATTCAAGCATTTTAAGATCTGAGTTCTTTTTGCAAGTCTGAATTAAAGCGACTGGGAGTCAAACTTGTTGTTGAAACAAGGTCTTGCAACCAATGGAGCATTGTGAATTATAAGGTCGGAATCTCCGGAGACAACAACAACGGAGTTTCTTTTGTCATCGTTCATATCTGAAATAATTTTTGCAATAGCAACATCAGCCTCGTAATTTGAAATGACTGTCTTCAATTCAATTGATTCAAATGAAGTTCTCAAAGCTTCTGTGTGATCTTTAGTAATACGAAAGCAGCTTTTCTGTAAACTATGCAATTTTTTCCACTTAGACTTCTTAACTTTCTGCTACGGCTTAAGCCCATCAACCAGGTTATTCAACTGTTGAACTTTAAATTGTCTTGCTGTATGTCGCAAAGTATGAGTGTTGTGCTTTTGCTTTGATCTAGCACCATCCAGGTAAAAAATTACGTTCATCCCTTTAAAGATTGATTTAATGCAGTAGGCCAATTTCGAAAACTCATTATTCATTGCGTAACTAGTACACAGATTATAAAAGGACCCAAACAAATCCACAATAATTTCGGAGTTCTGGAAATCTATTTTGAATTGTTCTAGTTTTAATTCCTCTGGAAACAAACTGTGCTTTTTGGAAAATGCCGCAAAGCCTTTTATCCCCATTAGTTAAATTTTGCGCAGAACGTGATCACAAATGAGTTATAAAAAGTGAAACAGCACGTGTAGAATTGCGGTAGTCAATGAAAGCTAGGTTTATTCAAAGAACACCGAATTCAATTCTGAGAAAAAGATTTTCCATATTTGTAACCGAAGAGATCGACAAGATTGATCTATATCTTGTGTACATAACAGCACGAATCAAAAGCGGGAGCTTGTCGTCTCTAGTGACTTGCGATGAGATTAAATATTATATCTTGCGTTAGGAAGGAACAAAAGACTAACTTTGTGTGTTACGAGCGGAAACGAGCACAAGAACTATCTGGTGCGCTGCTACGTCTTCTGTAAGAGTCATGACACATTTTTGCAGATTGTGTCATGACTTGGTACAGACTTCAGGAATTGTTGCAGGTCCATAGTGAGGCGTTCTACAGGTTAATGGTTGGCTATTCAAAGGATAAAAAACAGTTGGCGTGTGTGTGGCATGCGTGAAACAATGAATATGAACCAAGTAGAAAAAAATGTTAGCGTTGTAATGATTGAGAGTCTTGTCTCTATGCTTTACAAATAGCTTATGATGCGCAATGATACTAACGAAAGATTGTTACATTATGATTATTTTGCAATTAGGCACAGCTCTGAGTAATAAAAAGATCGTTTGGTTTATTTCAACATAGGGTCCAATAATTTTGACGAGCCAAGCCCTTCTGCAAATGTTTTAGAGACTCCAAAGGTTTCTTTCAATGTCTCAACAGGATACTTGGTCAACTGTTTGTATCCCGCTTGAGGCAAAAGGAACTTTCCAATATCAAAAAAGGCCCTGTAGTGTGGTTCATCAGAATCATTAAACCAGCCAGCGTGAATAGTTGTGCTTTTGATAATGACCAAATCACCACGGTTGTACTCAACCTTTTTCATCTTCTTTGATGTCTTATTAAAAACGGCGAGTACACTCTTTGCTTCCATTCCTCCGAAGAAAACGAAACGATTAGGATCGGGATTGTCAGTGTGTAAAACCTGGGCAGTTGTTCCAGGATCAGAAACCAGATATTTCATCACATGATGCCAAGGATCATCGGGAAAATAATCTTCAAGGCTTTTTCCAATTTATCTAGTTTTGGGTATAAGTTCTGGCGGTAAGCGCTGTTCTGGCCAAGATCAAACTGCCTTCTTCCATGTTTCGGTTGAATATAACCGCAGACTTCTGGAAGAGGAACTGAATTTCTTTCTTCCTGCCATCTTCTATATGATGTGTCAGCCATTGTGCTCAAGATCTTTGGAATAACAACGTATTCTGTTCCATCTTCCTCAAGTTGTTTCAATCCTTTTCTTACTCTGCCTTCAATGGATCTTCTGTAAGCGGTGATTTCTCTGTTCTTACGTCTAATCTCGTTGATCTGCGCAGGAGTCTTGTTCCTGTAGTTCTTGGAAACTTTCTTTGGCATTGCTGTAGTCAGAGAGAACTAAAGATTTTATTTTATTGTTTCATTGATTTGAGAGCACGCCATCTATAGAAGATATAAGGAGCATACGGACTTCAGATGTCTAAGTATCATTACTTTGCGACAAGCAGTAGTAACAATGCGGCGCCGTCTAACATGCATATCAGAGTATTCAAGTACTTAATGATATCCATAGTCACCTCCAGGAAAGAATAGAACATAATGAAGAGGATCATTAGCGCCGCTAATATCAGATATTCGCCGTATATAACCATCCACCTTTTATAAAACAATCTCTCTGGATGAAACATCAAGCTGGTTATCTTGCACTATAACGGCTACCTCCAAAGCTGTGGGTAGATTGTTCCTGCGGCGGTCTGTGTCTTTCTTCTCCTTTCATTCTGAACAGTTTCTTTTGCAGCCATGTTTCTGGAGTCTAAAAGATTAGTAAAAAGGGGGTTGTTACAGCTGATTCTTCCTTGCCCCACAGTCTCCGGTTGATGTAGAGTGGCACGTGGTGTAAAGTTTTAATTATTGACCATGAGGGCTCAGTGGATGGCCAAAGAGTACACCATTCAATGAGGCCAAAGGACCAGTAGTATAATCAGTCTTGTCATCGATCTGCGAATGAAAGCCTTTGATCTTGAAAGTAAAGCCTGAACTAATGATGAAAGAAGCAGACATCAGCTCAAGATCAAAGAAATCATTTTGAAAAAAAGGAAACGGATCGCTTGATGGCTAGCTTGTATAGCAGAGTTTTTTGAACATATGGCTTATGTCCGCTGATCATATGTGCTCAGAGCCGTTAAGGACTGAAATCGTTGCTGCGAGAACAATGTCTGTAGTGATATGGAGTTGTAGTCATTATCATGATGGAAGTGCAGAACATATGGTCAGATGGCTCCTAGTGATGCAAGTGACCACAGTGGTCCTTCTTTCCGGTAGATATCAGGTAAAGCCTGTCGCCGGGCATGGTACGGAGTGATATTACTCTAGTAAGCTTGAGTTCTATTGGTTTTAAGGCTAAATACGGTGTAATCCGGCTCAATCCGGTAAGCTGCTCGGGCCGACCGGATTTTCCAAACAATATTGCAACACCGACCGGATCCGCGAGAATAAAAAAATTTCCTTGAGATGAAGTTTTTCCTTGTCACAATAGTCTTGCTCCTTCAGTTAGCTTTAGCTCACAAAGGCCACTCGCACTCCCACGACAGCCATGACGGGCATAATCATGGAGAGAGCGATAAGTTAATTGAGTTCTTCAAGTCTAAATGGACTGAAACAGTTGCTTACTTGGACCAGAACTTTCCCAATGAAATGGCAGAGTTTTACAAAGCTGAACAACAGCACAAGGTATTCGAGAAGGCTTCCACTGGCTTACTGTCAGCTAAAACCACTGCAATCGAATGGTTGAAGAATACTGATCCTCTCAGATCGTTGGCTGTTGTTGCTGGTGCAATCGTATTTACACCGTTGTTACTGGTTCAGCTGTTGCCAGCGAAAATTCCAGAGTTCATTTTGCTGAGTCTTGTTGGTTTCGCAGTTGGGACTTTGTTGAGTGATGTTTTCGTTCACATTCTACCGCACACTTTCAGCTCAGTTTCAAATGAGCAGGACAAGATTTTGGTTGGTTTATGTGTAGTTGGTGGTATCGTTGGGTTTGTTGTTTTGGATAAGTTTATCCGTGCTTTGAGTGGATCATCTGGACATCATCATGATCATCATCACAACCACAGTGACAAGAAGAATGATGGTCCTGTGCAGGGAAATGTTGAATCTTTTGGTTCAAGCACTTCATTCTCACAAGGAAACATCGTCTACAATGACCAACAAGATGGTTTGAGAAAGAGAAACGTTGCAGGTGGAAATCCATCAAATACTACTGGTAAATCCCCTCGGAAAGAACACAAGGAGCACAAGCACTCCCATGGTACTCATGAAACAAAGCCTTCTAGTTTTGGCTATTTAACTGTTATTGCAAATATTTTGCACACTGTTTCGGATGGATTCACTTTGGCTGTTGCTCATTATTCTTCAAATCCTTTGATTGCTTTCTCGACTTCTTTGGCAATTTTCTTACATGAAGTTCCTCATAAGATGGGTGATTATGCCATTATGCGTAAAAGTGGATTTTCAAAACGTTATGCGTTCTTTATGCAAGGTTTATTGTCTTTGGGCACGTTGTTGGGTGTTGGTTTGGGAATGTATGTATACCAATTCAGTGGCTCTGGAGTAGGGAATGTGAAAGAAGACATTGATAGTTTGGAAAAGTGGATTCTGCCGGCTACTGCTGGTGGCTTACTATACACTGCTTGTGTAGGTATTTTGCCGGAAATCTTGGAATCAAGCGGTTTCTTCTCATTCATGTTCAGTTTGTGCTCATTGTTGAATGGAGTTATTTTCATGACTGCGATTTCTTTGACTGAATAAAATCTTTATTTGGCGAGCTTAGTGGGATTTAGCTGTACTCTACATTTTTTTAACTGAGACAACAAAACGACAGCAGAACCTAACAAAGCCAAAGAATTTGCTTGATGAAGACTAGCCAAAGGAATAGGGACCAAATATATCAATGTACTGATACCCAATGCAACTTGCAAAGTACTTAATCCGGCTACCAGTAATGATGATGACTTTACACCCGATGGCAGAGGAAGTCTACGAGACCATAAAGTCATCGCAATAATTCCAGCGTAAGTGGTCGTAGCTAACATTCTGTGTTGAAATTGAACAGTAGAAGGGTTTTCAGTCATATTCTTGTACCAAGGACTAAAAGCAGCAACATCTTCAGGAATAACTCTATCGCCCATCAAAGGAAAAGTGTTGTAAATCAAACCAGCATCAAGTCCAGCAACGAATGCGCCAGAGATTGCCGTAAGGAAAATTAATGAAGCTACTGTATGATAAGATGACGCAAACTTGAGAACCTGTTTCTGTACAGACGGTTCAGCTTGTAACAAGTTTGTCATTGATCCAATCTTTGGTCCCTTGATGCGCAATGCTGCTCCTAAAGAGAGCATGAATATAGTGAAAGCCAAAGTCAAGTGTGCAGCTAGCCTGTATTGACTTACACGAGGAACATCATTATTCTCAACAATCTCATGATCTAATCCACTTTTAACCATGTACCATCCCATTAAGCCTTGACCCATAATCAAAGTACCAATTCCTCCTATTACTTTCTTGATGCCACTTGACGCGTAACCTTTCTTTAACATGAAATAAGCTCCAGGAATCAAGAAGAAAGCGCCAATAACTCTTCCCAACATACGATGAGAGTATTCGTAATAATATATCATCTTAAATTCATCAACAGTCATGCCTTGGTTCAGCAATTTATATTCCGGAAACTGTTTATATTTCTCAAAGTATTCTTCCCATTCTTCTTGGTTAAGAGGTGGTTTTGAGCCAAGTAACGACCAGTCAACCATCGACAGGCCACTTTCCGTTAATCTGGTAAGTCCACCAACTACAACAATACTGAACACTAATGCGCAATTTCCATACAACCAGTAAGCGACAATTGGTTTGGTTTCCTGTTTTACGGCGGCAGATTCCAGAATATCAGGTTTCTTGATCGAGTTTCTAAAGGCAACGGAATCTTTGGATACACGTAATGCAGCAGAGAATAGCTTCGTGCCTACTCCAAAGAATCTCTTGGATGTATTAATAGGCAATTTCAAGCCTGTGTGCAGCTTTGAGCCGAATAATCTCAACATCATGAACAAGAAATTTTGTTTGCATCAGCGATTACATCATAGAAATTCGCGCTTGTTTCAATAACTACTAAAATTTCTGGCGAGGACGTTCCGGCAGACAAAGTAAGAGTCGGCTGACCTTTTTTGCATAAGAATGATTACCTCGTGGACAAAATGTAACAGTATCATGCAGCATGCCTTTTCATGAATTGAGCTCTTTTTTATGAGAGTAATGAGATTATTGAATCTAATAAGTGTTGTCGCGCTTACCCTTTTGACTTTCTGTTCAGCTGACCCTACTAATGGTAGTGATTGTTTAGGTTGTGGTCCTTCAAAGCGCATCAAAGATCCATTCAAAACTGGCCCTCTCGAGAAACTGCGCGATCGCTTCTTGTTTCATCCAACGAAGGGCAGTGACTCTTGGTATAGAAGTGTTAACGTGGATGCTTTTCATTGGATTAGCATTGATGAAACAATTGATTCCTCTGGTGAGTGGTGGCATCCAGAGAACATTGAAACAAAGAGAAAACCATCATCAAGACAAGCTTTGATATACGACCCAGATCAGTTCAACGCCACAGATTATACAATGATTTTCTTTGGAGCCAACAATATGGATCTGAAACTCGGCGTTGAAATGTGGCCATTTGATGGTACCCTTGGTGATTCTACGGAAAAATACACCGATAGATTCAGAAGAATTTATGTTGAATATCCAGGTTATGGATTTCTAAGTTCATGGGATTCGCCTTCAGAGGCAAAGTTTTTGACTGTCGCGCGCGGAGTAACAGCTTATCTGATTAGAGAACTTGGACTTAGATCTGATAAAATGGTTCTTGTAGGATTTTCTTTGGGTACCGGAGTAGCAACTGATATTGCATATGGTTTGACAGCTTATGGCAAGTCCAAGAAAATTCAAGGATCTTCTCCTGGAGCATTAGCTCTACTTGCACCATTTACGTCACTCAGAGACGCGTTCAAAGATCACGTTCCGATTGTTCCTAATATTCTTCCAGATTCTTTCAATAGTTTCAAGAAGATCGACAAAATCTTTTCTCCGGTGCTTTTCATTCACGGCGAGGAAGACAAGGTTGTTTCAGCGAGTCAGTCGAGAAATTTGTGTCTCCAGAGTAGGTCTCCAGTGAAACAGCGTATTGTCCTACCAAACGCTGGGCATAGCATCATTGGTGGTTTATGGAGCGACATCATGGCATTTCAGGTTGAAGCTTTCTTGTTTCAATGGCTGGAACCATCTGCATTCGCCTATCAACGTCTGGAAGATTGCGGTCAATAAAATGATTTTAAAGAGTATCATTATAGCCAGTTCCAAATATGCTTGATTTCGAGCACTTATATACTTCTATTGGCGCAAGAATTAACCTCTTTTTGATTATTGGATTGTCTGAACACGTGCTGACATGTGATTTACCCCTTGATTATTGAGAACTTTCGGATGTCAAAAGTTTTTGTAAATATGAAACTGCTATCGTTCCTCGTATGTGCAAGCTTGATTTATTGCGCGCCACCGTTTCCTTCTGAGGCGGACGCGCCGCTTTATGGTGATAATTTCGAACTGAACAAAGAAATGACTAGAGATGGTATGTCAGATCAACTTTCAAACGATGATGTGTCTGAACAATGCACTGGGAGGGTTTCGTGTTTACCGTTCAAACCACACGTTGCCGCTCATAATATGTTGACCTATGTTGGTAACGCGGCTAAAACTACTTTGTCTTTAGCCCATAAAACGATCAGGTCGCAAGGTGACCGGTTTCTGGAAAAGCACCTCTTCTATCCAACATATCCAGATTATGAATGGGTTTCTGACAAAAATCATCTTATTCATGATGTCCCTGTTGATCCTGATATTGATGGAAAGGATGAATGGTACATGAACATGATGAAACCGCGCAGCATCTTCAATTTAGAAACTCATATTTATGATCCAGACAAAAATCAAAAGTGGGATAAGGTTCTCTTGTTCTTTCCAGGAAACTGCATGGACATGAGAATTTCAAGTACGACTTGGAGCGACAAAATATTTGGAAAGGGTTTCAGAAAAATTTTCGTTGAGTATCCTGGATATGGAACATTGAGAGACATAGGTAGTTGGACCGCTAGTCCAGAGAACTTCATACTTTCTGCAAGAGCTATTACTGCATACTTGGTCCGCGAGCTTAAGATCGATCCGTCTAAAATCATCGTGGTTGGTTATTCTTTAGGAAGTGGTTCAGCAACGGAAGCTGCATTGGGTCTTACAAAGTTTAGCGACCTTTCTCTTAACAGAACCGATGGAGGTCCTTCTGCATTAATTTTGCTAGCTCCATTCTACAAGATTCAGATGGCTGCTAATCACGTTACAAAAATTGGTGGATACTTGGTTAACGAAAAATTCAAGAACTACAAGAACATCATTGAAATTACATGCCCAACACTTTTTGTTCATGGCCATGAGGATCAAGTTTTAAGCGCACAACATACTAAGATGTTGAGTAACGCTCAAATTTCCAAAGATCGCCAACAAGTATCGATCCTAGCTGGTAGGGATCATTTAATCCTTGACAGCGAAAGCGTGCAGCTTCTCGTGCGCAAGTTTTTGAGGAAGTACGAACAAGAAGAAAATCAATAGAACGATTTATTTCAGTTTATCCCCTCTCAAAAGCAAAATTTAACTCTTCTTCCGGCTGAGTTGGTTCCAAAAGAGCAGCGACTCACCGTTTCTTCCTTTGAATCGGATTCTTCATAAATTGGTCTTTGGAAAGGTTTTCCTGCTTCTTCTCGTGAAGGCAGAATGACTGGCGTCTTAATGAATGAGCCACAATAATCATTCCTATTGAATAGTTTCAGGTTTTCTGACCAAGTATCGAGTATTTTTTGCATTCCTTTTGCAAGTGGAGTGGTAAACATCCAAGTACACCAATTTGAGTAGAATAAAAGAAATTTTGAGAAGATGTCATCACCCAAAAAGGATTCCATAAAGTATGAAATATGATACTTCCTGGGATTCTTCGCGAGATCATCCCAGAAACCAAGCATCTCCGAGCAAAATCGTCTTGAGATTAAGAATTCCGTATTCGCAGGTTGAAATCTGTGTTTTACTTGTAATCCAAGTAAAAAAATTTTCAAAGAGTTTATCACAAACGCTTCGTTCCATCTTTTGTGCGTAGAATCCAATAGTGTCACAAATAAAGAGTTATCGTTTTCAGCATGACCTCCATCCTCGAAATATCCTTTGACTTTATCTAAAGAGCTGAATTCGTCTTTATCGGCGGCAAGAATTAGGAGCGGAGTTTCTTGCCTAGTATGGCTTAACTTGAGGTTGAGCTCATCGGGTATTTTTACTGTTTCTTCCATTCCGTAACCTACATTAAAGGCATCCTCGGCATTTACCATCGGCGTAAGCATTATAACAGCACCAAAATCGCCGTGCTGCTGCAAGGAAGCAATCCAGCTAGTCGGGAAACATCCTAGGCACCGACAACCAAGGATCATTTGTTTTCTGCTCCAACCAAATCTCTCACTTAGAATATTGATCATTTTTTCAAGAGACAGTTCCAAATCTCGCTGTAAGCTTCGGCTTGAATGTGGAAAGCTGGGTGTTGTACTCTCACCACGGTTAGGATAGTCGTAATGCAAGATTGAGGCATTAAATGTATTCGCCATGGTATTTAGAAGCCTTCTTATTCCAGGATGCCCAGCCAAATTGAATTGGCCATCGCTCCACAAGATGACTTTAGAAGAGCCAGGTAGATGATAATACCAATATGATATTTTGCTAGTAATGTTTCCAAAGATGCCAATTTCGGATAAATAATCAGTTTCAAGCTCAAAACGAGGTTTAAGATAGCGTTTTAACTTCTCTGGGGCAATAATTCGACTTGAAAATTTAACTTTGCACATGTGTCTGTAGAATTTGTGATCTCTTCTTAAGGCTTCGTGGCAGAATCTCAAGTATAATTTCGTAAAGTGTTTTTCCGTAGCAGAGACCCCTCCTTTGGCTACCGTCTTTTTGTCGGATGCTTTGAAAAGATTCTTTCCAACATCTTTGAATTGCTCATCAGTCATCGGGGCTGGCTCGTTAACTTCATCTGAAACACTGTTAGAAGTGTCTTCATCAAGACCTGGTCCTAAATCAAACATGTCGGCATCATCGAAATCGCCGTCTTCATCAAATTCGCTCTCTGGGGCGTTCTTTGAACTTTTTTTCTCTTCGTCTGAAATAAGTGAACCATCCTGACTTGCGTCAAAACTAATGTGGTGTGACGATAATTTCTCCGCTTCAACTGAATTCTTGTCGCGGAATGTTTTCATGGGTGGCATCGCGTTATAAACTTGAAACCATAAAACTAAAACTGCTATAAAGTTGCGAGGCACCATTATATTTCAAAGAAGAACCAACACGGTTTGAAATCGCATGCAACGGAGCCATGATCACAAGGTTACATCAGTCCTCCAAAACGTTCTATTGGCAAAAGTGTCGATGATGGATATTCTTCTGCAGGACGCTTAGTTGAGTTTTCAGTGTATATGAATTAGATCACCTTAACCTGGAAACCAAAGATTCTAAATCTAAACTGCAGTCGAATCAGATCAAAGATCAGTTTCTATAAATCCGTTCCCATAAAACACCAAGCTAAAGCCATTTATATTGTTTCAGCTAAAAGAACTTAGATCATTACAACTACAAATTATACATGTCAAACATTCAACTCCGCGGTAGATCCTCACAAATACCTGCAACAGCACTTATGCAATCTGTTTCAACTTCTCCACCTCTACCAGTTTTCCCAAAACAAACATATCTTCTGGACTGTTCAGAACAAGATCTATCTGATGTAAAGTCAGTTGATTTGGCAATCAGTTTAATGGACAAGCAACACAAGACTTCATTCTATGAGTGGATCAGAAATGAGAATAATACCGATTACATTGCAATTCATTTGAAACGCGTCATTGGTGACTATTCTATGGTACAACAAGTCAGAGCTTTGAATTGGTTATTCTTTCACGGAACTCCTGCTCAACAATGGGAATTCAGATCAGTAGCAACTCTATTGATCAAGCTGTTTTATGAGAAGGGCTTGGATCAACCAGAATTTGGTCAATTAATAGGAGAATTATTGGTTGGAAAAGAATGGAAATTCATTGAAGGACTCGTAGTCGCGCTGATAATTGGTGAAGACGAAAAGATTGTCTCAAAGTTCTTGTACCATGTGACTAGAACATGGGATCCTGAAACTGCTACTGATTTAGTCATGGCTGTAGCTGCAAGATCACATTGGAAATCAGAATATTTACAGAATGTCATTGTGTACTTCTCTGGTACTTCTGCAAGCGATGACATTAAGGCATTGGAAGGCGAATCTGCAAAAGCAAGAATGTTGGCAATACAGAAGAAGTTCATGACCCGAACAGAATCTATGATTACAATGAAGCCAGACGAATTTGCTTCAAAGTACCAAGTTACCTTCAAGCATTTTGCCAGGGAAACTCTACTGAATATCCTGCAGGAAAATTACAACATGCCAAAAAGATCAAGAAGAATGGAAAAGAAGAGCACCGGCACTTCACCATCCAGAATCAAACTGGACTCTACAACGATTTCACCACTATCTCTACTATCATCGCCAGTCTCAATGTCACCAAAGTCAGCGATATTCTCGCAGAATCCGACCTCTCCATTTGCATAAATTGAAACAATAGACGCGTTTTACTGTTAAAAGTGTGCCTCGTAGAAGTTTTTTCATCGGCTAAGAAAGACCACTGTTGGGATACTACAACCACCCTCACTTAGGGACACGACTGCTGCGCAGGAACATAAACCGCGATTTGTCTTTTTATTATTTACTCATCAGCAATTTCAATTTCTCCAGCTGCAATCTTGTCACTGACATCCTTTGGACTCATTCCGTCGACAGTGCAACCGACAGAGAATGCAGTACCAAGAATCTCCTTGACGGAACCTTCTAGAGTCTTTGCAAAAGATTTTGCTCTCATCTTCTTTGCAATATCGATAATGTCCTGTAGCTTCAAATTGCCAGAGTGTCTAATGTTCTTCTCCTTCTTCTTATCCCTAACAGGTTCCTTGAGAGCCTTGATGACCATAGACGATGCAGATGGCACAACCTCGACAGCAGCCTGTCTATTCTGCACAGTCAATTTAACGGTTATTCTCAATCCCTTCCAGTCCGATGTAGCCTTGGCAATATCATCACCAACCTTCTTTGGACTTAGACCCAAAGGACCAATCTTTGGAGCAAGAGCTGAACCACCAGGAACTTCACCTCCAACGCATCTGAGGCAAACTACAAAGAATAAGTACGCGTCCATTCAGCTTCAATAGTACTTACTGATTTTAATTTCGTTTGGATCTGCTTTTGGTGGCATTTGACTGTATTATTATTCCAAGAATGTAAAGAAAAAATTTTTCGGTTTCCGTGATTGACAAAATTTTTGAGTTTTGCAAGCGAGAGCCAAAAACGACAACGTTGTAGGAAAAGTAGTTACAAAGCGTACATGATAATAGGATCTATTCTGATCACGCGCTAACTGGAGTCTTCTGATGATCTTCTTTCTGCTGTGCTGATATATGCGCTTCCAATAACCTCACGACATCAAACTGCACAGTCTCCAGTGTCGAAACAATCTGTTCCCCTGTAGACAACAACGACACAAACTCTCTTAATCCATCCAACTGACAACATTCCTCCAAATGCTTAGCAGACATTAATCTATCATCAACCAAGCCACCCAACACCAACAACGCTTTATGTTCCTTCACCGCATCCACCATATCTTTCAAACTTTGATCCCTGGAAGAAGATGGAGACAGGATATACCCATTAGGCCCTGAACTTATCCCACTGAGATTATGCAATTTACCATACATTGTAGCAACACGGAACTCTTTTGGTTTAATAAATGTAAAATTAATTCCTCTTGTCGATAAAGCGCGTCTTATTGACTCTGTCTGTCTTGTCGTCATATTCGTCACCGCTTGAACAAATATACTTTTATCCGTTTGCAGTAGAATTCTTCTGTACTTTTCTACAGTGTACTTTTCCACAGAATCCATCAATTCAACTTTACGATCCTTTGTGAATTTAAAAGTGTTCAACTGCAACAGTTCGTAGCTCTTTT
Organism: Amoeboaphelidium occidentale; assembly: GCA_023515795.1. Taxonomy (NCBI): domain Eukaryota; kingdom Fungi; phylum Aphelidiomycota; class Aphelidea; genus Amoeboaphelidium; species Amoeboaphelidium occidentale. The sequence goes on along the minus strand of JALGPX010000056.1, from coordinate 40,530 downwards.
TAGATGCAATTTTATGTTGCTGTTTTTGGGGAATTACAGTCTGTGGCTTGAATTTCTTTCGCAGCATTTCTCTTTTTTCTTTTTTTTGAATCACTTGCCACAAGAAAATGAATAATGGAGTGGGATTAAGAACTGTCAGAGGTTCCGGCACAAATGGATACGTCCAAAAGAATCTCAGTCATTTGAGGGCAAACAAGAGAGTGGAAGTTAGTTCCAGTTCCAGTTCCAGTTCAGGTGCAGGTGCAGGTGCAGGTGCAGGTGCAGGGAATCCATTTGCATTCTTGAAAAACAGGACTTCTTCTATAACTACTGCGAATGGTAATGGAGATTACGAACTAAAGAGAAGAAGAGCATTGAAAGTGGCAGAATTACAGGAAGAAGGATTAACAGAAGAAGAAATACAGGAAATTATAGAAAAGGAAGAACAAAAGTATAAGAAGTTGGAACACATTAATCATCTTGAAGGATCTACAAAAGATAATAATAATCGTGCTAAGGAAGTGGAGAATGAAAAGTTTAGAATGGCACTTGGTATAAAAGAGGAAGTAGAGGTTGAGGAGGGCGAAGAGCAGCAGCAGCAGCAGCAGCAGCGGGTAGTTGTGTCGCCAGAAAGGAAAATACTCAGGGAACGAGCAAAATCAAGGGAACATTCGTCATCACCGCCACCACCACGTCGCAACCGCAGACAGAATGATGACGATGACTTTGAAAGAAGACAAAGCAGGAGCAGGAGTAGGTCACGNGAAGTAGAGGTTGAGGAGGGCGAAGAGCAGCAGCAGCAGCAGCAGCAGCGGGTAGTTGTGTCGCCAGAAAGGAAAATACTCAGGGAACGAGCAAGATCAAGGGAACATTCGTCATCACCATCACCACCGCCACCACCACGTCGCAACCGCAGACAGAATGATGACGATGACTTTGAAAGAAGACAAAGCAGGAGCAGGAGTAGGTCACGCTCTCCTTATTATGAAAGAGACAGAAGAAGAAGGAGGAGAACAATAAGCAGAAGCAGGTCACCCTCACCCTTCGAAAGAGACAGAAGAAGCAGGTCACCCTCACCTTTTGAAAGAGACAGAAGGAGGAGGTCGCCATCTCCATATGAAAGAAGAAGACGATCACCCTCGCCTTTTGAAAGAGAAAGAAGAAGACGGTCACCCTCACCTTTTGAAAGAGAAAGAAGAAGACGGTCACCCTCACCTTTTGAAAGAGACAGACGATCTCCTTACTACAACAGAAACAGAGACAGAAGAAGAGGAGAAAGACCTCCATTCTAATTGATACACAACTTCTATTCCATAAACCTCTAATTATTTAACCTTTCTTCTAACATACTCCACCAACCCTTCTTGTTTAACTTCATGCCCATAATCACTCTCGTTAATCTCATGCAACACATCAATCTCTGCCTTTACCCCATACCACATCATCCTCTGTACAGTCAGGAGTAATTCCAAAGACAATAAATGATCATCATCATCATCATCATCATAAGAAGAAGAAGAAGAAGAAGAATCATCATCATCTTTTAACATATTTAATACTAAAATTGCCCTCTTATAATCACACTTGTTCATTNCACATCAATCTCTGCCTTTACCCCATACCACATCATCCTCTGTACAGTCAGGAGTAATTCCAAAGACAATAAATGATGATCATCATCATCATCATCATCAGAATAAGAAGAAGAAGAAGAATCATCATCTTTTAACATATTTAATACTAAAATTGCCCTCTTATAATCACACTTGTTCATTTTTAATAGTAAATCCTTGTACTCAATCAATTCCATCAAATCCACACCAATCCATTTCAACTTGGAAACATCATCCGATAGTATCTTTCTTTTAATATCCAATAGAATATGTATTCCATAAGGATCTGCATCCACAAGAAACAACACTTTTATATCCACCTCTTTAGATTTTAACAACAAACAATTGTTAATAAATTTAATAAAGCAAGTATCAGCATATCCCCTTGGAGTTAATAGTAAAACATCTTTAAAACAACAACTATTATTATTATTATTATTATTATTAGCAACTAGAGAAGTAAACACTGCAACCTTTTCAACAATCAACACCGTCAACAATGGTGGAGAATTAAAAGATGACAATTTTAGTTGAGTATACTTGAATGGAATACAATTGTACTCAGCCTTTTGTAATAAGTTATTACTACTACTTCCAACTAATTCCAATTCAAAAGAAGAATCATAGTAATATAATCCTTTACTTGAAGAATATACATTAAATAATTCCAAATCTATAAAGTATAAATCCTTTTGTAATAAATTTCTAACAACATTCTGATTATGAAACAATTCAACATCTCTATAGTACAAATCTCTAACAGTTACGACAGTTACTCCTTCCTCCTGTTGTTGTTGTTGTTGTTGTTTCAATAATATCTGAATCAACCGAAACAATCTCTTGAATTTTAAATTCTCCGTTTTACCATCCCTCTGGTAATTGTATACTCTCTTATTTCTGTCTCCCACTGTAAAGTATAATCTATTTTTATCCCTTTGAATATTGGATATGATTTCAAGTAATTGTTGGCGTTGAATCTGTAATCTGTCATCACAACATAAAACAGTAGAATTAGTAGAATTAGAAGAGGATATAATAGAAGAAGAAGAAGAAGAAGAAGNATTTTTAATAGTAAATCCTTGTACTCAATCAATTCCATCAAATCCACACCAATCCATTTCAACTTGGAAACATCATCCGATAGTATCTTTCTTTTAATATCCAATAGAATATGTATTCCATAAGGATCTGCATCCACAAGAAACAACACTTTTATATCCACCTCTTTAGATTTTAACAACAAACAATTGTTAATAAATTTAATAAAGCAAGTATCAGCATATCCCCTTGGAGTTAATAGTAAAACATCTTTAAAACAACAACTATTATTATTAGTATTATTATTATTAGCAACTAGAGAAGTAAACACTGCAACCTTTTCAACAATCAACACCGTCAACAATGGTGGAGAATTAAAAGATGACAATTTTAGTTGAGTATACTTGAATGGAATACAATTGTACTCAGCCTTTTGTAATAAGTTATTACTACTACTTCCAACTAATTCCAATTCAAAAGAAGAATCATAGTAATATAATCCTTTACTTGAAGAATATACATTAAATAATTCCAAATCTATAAAGTATAAATCCTTTTGTAATAAATTTCTAACAACATTCTGATTATGAAACAATTCAACATCTCTATAGTACAAATCTCTAACAGTTACGACAGTTACTCCTTCCTCCTGTTGTTGTTGTTGTTGTTGTTTCAATAATATCTGAATCAACCGAAACAATCTCTTGAATTTTAAATTCTCCGTTTTACCATCCCTCTGGTAATTGTATACTCTCTTATTTCTGTCTCCCACTGTAAAGTATAATCTATTTTTATCCCTTTGAATATTGGATATGATTTCAAGTAATTGTTGGCGTTGAATCTGTAATCTGTCATCACAACATAAAACAGTAGAATTAGTAGAATTAGAAGAGGATATAATAGAAGAAGAAGAAGAAGAAGAAGTAGTAGATTGTAGTATTAAACTAGAATTTGAAATCATCATTTTAAGGAAACAATTGAAATTGTTGTTGTTGTTGTTGTTGTTGAAATCTGTCAACCAATCACTGCCAATCAGGGGTCAAAACAGTAAAATTTTCTCTTTTTACTCCTTGAATTCTTTATTCTAATGATATTTCTAACTATCCTATTACTATTACTAATCTCTCCAATTACTACCACCACTTCTACTTCTACTACTTATCAATTCAATCCAAACAAGAATTTGAATGCAGACAAACACTTTATAAATCAATTGATCCAAAAGTATGGTTCTGAATTTATGGATTCATCCTATGAGTATGCTCATCAATTAGCTCTTTTATATCAACAACAAAGGAGAATTCCTAAAGAATCCAAACAATTATCATTCTATGATTCAGGCAGCAATATCCTGGTGGTGTTCCAGTCGTTTCTTGTTACTGTTGATTCAGAATTGGTGCCTGTTTATAGGATTATAAAGAATCAGAATAAGAACGGTTTAGTTGTTGTTTATGGTTATCCTCCTTCTTATTCTAATGGACGTGATGAAGATGCGCCTGTTTTATTGGTATTGGATGGTACTAAAGACAAAAGAGAGAATCCTGGTGTTTATTATTATGGAAAGAGTACGGATANGTATACTCTCTTATTTCTGTCTCCCACTGTAAAGTATAATCTATTTTTATCCCTTTGAATATTGGATATGATTTCAAGTAATTGTTGGCGTTGAATCTGTAATCTGTCATCACAACATAAAACAGTAGAATTAGTAGAATTAGAAGAGGATATAATAGAAGAAGAAGAAGAAGAAGAAGAAGAAGTAGATTGTAGTATTAAACTAGAATTTGAAATCATCATTTTAAGGAAACAATTGAAATTGTTGTTGTTGTTGTTGTTGTTGAAATCTGTCAACCAATCACTGCCAATCAGGGGTCAAAACAGTAAAATTTTCTCTTTTTACTCCTTGAATTCTTTATTCTAATGATATTTCTAACTATCCTATTACTATTACTAATCTCTCCAATTACTACCACCACTTCTACTTCTACTACTTATCAATTCAATCCAAACAAGAATTTGAATGCAGACAAACACTTTATAAATCAATTGATCCAAAAGTATGGTTCTGAATTTATGGATTCATCCTATGAGTATGCTCATCAATTAGCTCTTTTATATCAACAACAAAGGAGAATTCCTAAAGAATCNTTTAAGGAAACAATTGAAATTGTTGTTGTTGTTGTTGTTGTTGAAATCTGTCAACCAATCACTGCCAATCAGGGGTCAAAAGAGTAAAATTTTCTCTTTTTACTCCTTGAATTCTTTATTCTAATGATATTTCTAACTATCCTATTACTATTACTAATATCTCCAATTACTACCACCACTTCTACTTCTACTACTTATCAATTCAATCCAAACAAGAATTTGAATGCAGACAAACACTTTATAAATCAATTGATCCAAAAGTATGGTTCTGAATTTATGGATTCATCCTATGAGTATGCTCATCAATTAGCACTTTTATATCAACAACAAAGGAGAATTCCTAAAGAATCCAAACAATTATCATTCTATGATTCAGACAGCAATATCCTGGTGGTGTTCCAGTCGTTTCTTGTTACTGTTGATTCAGAATTGGTGCCTGTTTATAGGATTGTAAAGAATCAGAATAAGAACGGTTTAGTTGTTGTTTATGGTTATCCTCCTTCTTATTCTAATGGAAGTGATGAAGATGCGCCTGTTTTATTGGTATTGGATGGTACTAAAGACAAAAGAGAGAATCCTGGTGTTTATTATTATGGAAAGAGTACGGATAGGTTGGAGTATCAGAGGGATACTATTAAAAAGTTACTACCACAGCTTAAAACAACAAATGAGATTGTGGTGCCTTTGCGTGCCTTGTATCACGATTCTTCTGCTTCTTCTTCTTCTTCTTCTTCTTCTTCTTCTGGTGATGAATTAATCTCTGCTGTTGTTAATGTTGAATATGAAGTTGGGTTTTATGGATTTCCTTCATTTTTTGATGAGAATTTGAAAAGTGTTGATGATGATGATGATGATGATGATGATATAAAGAGTCCAGGATTGGTGCATTGGTTCCAATTGGAGAGGGATGGTATAGAAGGTGAAGTAGGAGATGCAAGAACTTTTTATTCTATTGATAAAGAAAAATATGTTCCTGTGCTGGGGAGTATAAAAGAAGTAGAAGAAGTAGAAGAAGAAGAAGAAAAAGTTACTACTGTTGCTGCTACAACTACAAGATCTTCTTCAAAAAAGAAAAAGAAGAACAAGAACAAGGCAAATAAGAAACAGCAACAACAACAACAACAGATTGTTAATGATTTAGAATTTCCCTCTTCAGAAGATGAGAAGGAAGTAAATACAAAGGATAATCAAAGCAAGAGCGAGTTTCCTTCTGTAGAAGCTTGTTTATCAGTTCCAGGGTGCAAAGAATTACTCCAAAAAGCGCAGGAATGGGAACGTTTGTATTGGGATACTCTGCCTCATTCTTTCCAAAAGATTCATGAAGAATTATTACATGTATTCAAGTATTATGATTTACAGCATTTCGCTGCAGCAGAGCATGAGAGTTATCGAATGGTCAAGGCTGCATTGGAAAGAGTAGAATCAGGCTTGGAGCATTTGAAGCATCAACGAAAGAAGAAACCTTCTTATAGTCCTGCTATAGTTGATGAGAGTGAGTTGGAGGAATTGATGGGTACTGTTCGAGTGTATTCAATGAAACTGAAAAAGAATTTTGCAGTGTACAAGAGAATTGCAAAGAGAGAGTATGAAAGAATGGATCAGTTATTGCAAAGGATAGACAAGGAGTTTATAATCAGTGACAGTGCTAACCCTGAAGATAAAACTACTACTAGAATTTATGAAGTGTTGGATGCTATGCAGTATCAGTTTAGTTTTTTAAGGACGTTTTATAAAGTATTGGCTACAAGGAATGAAGGCTCTTCTTCTTCTTCTTCTTCTTCTAATGGAGCATTGTTTGCTGAAGACTTTACAAAAGATTTCAGGTTTGAAGAATTGAAACAAGCAGATGGTGAAAAAGATGTTTTGTTTGTTCGATTGGTTGTGAATCCTCTTCCTTTTGCTTTGAAGATGAAAAGGCTTCAAACGTCTTCTTCTATAGATTCTAATAAGAAAATTGGAAATAATAATCATGAAGGATTCTTGGAATCGGGTCGTGATTTGTTGGAAGGACCTCTTGAGATATTCAAGACACAACAAGTTCGTAGAGATTTGAAGATGGCATTGGAAGTTTGTAAGAATGTACACTATGAAGATGATGAAGATATGAAACTACTATTGTGTGTAGAGTATATCAAGTTGAATTTTGAAGTTGTATTACTGCAACCTATTGTTCAAGATTACATGATTGAAGTTTCCAAAATTCTAAAGTTAATGCGTGCTTCTATGGATAGGACTCCGGAAATGTTTTCTAGAGTTTATAAATCTTCCAAACAGTATGCTTTGAATTTCCAAAAGGATACAAAGAAAATGACGACATTGGAGTATTTTCAGACAATACTTGATAGAATCAAGAGGATTGAAAGGTTACAGAAATTGTACGGACCAGGCGTTCTTCAGAAACAGACTTTTAAATTCAATGTTAAAGATGCTATTGAAGGTGGACTGTTGGTTTGTCAGAATTCCAAAATGGCACTGACTTTTGTCCAAACGATTCTGGAACGCGAAGAACAGGAACATCAGTTGAGTGAACGGGAAATTGAGAATGGTTTCATGTTGAAATTATCAATGAGATTTAAACAACACGAACAAGAGTATGAAACAATGGTTGAAAAACTAAAGATTCTTTATTCAGATTAGAGATTGGTTTCATGATGGGTGGATGCTTCACATGCTTTTCATCGCTTGTGAAAAGGAATAATAAAGTTGCGCCTGCTTCTGTTACTGCGATAGAGCAAGGGAATGATAGTTATCATAAGGCTTTGAAAACTGTGTATATCAGAAGAGCTTTTGAAGTGCAACTGCCTGAGCATCATGATCATTCCAAATCTAATGGTAACTATGATAACAGTATTCACTCTGAGAAAGTATCAAAGACAATCGATGCTACTACAGAACAACATAACAAACCTTCAGCTCCAATTGCTGCACCTCAATGGCTATCAATCACTCAGGAACATGCACAATATAAAACAGTTAGAGAACACTTAAGTAGACTACTAGAATCTACAGCAAACTCAGTACTAAATGATTTGAGTGTATTGCAGATGGCAAGCATAATGGATTATAATCCGATCTCTTCAATTCAAATGGAACTCATGATGATCAGAACTGTTCACCTTCCCTTGGATTACATCAATGTGGTACTATTATCCTAGATAACCATATAAGGGAAAATATTTGATTTATTCATCACCGCTCATCAAAGTACGAGAATCCAAATGTTCCAGTTACTCTTCTTACCGTGAACCAAATGCAACGTTCTTTCACTCTCATAAACTCATACCGCACAAACAGGAATACGAATACAAGAGACAGAACGCCTGTGAATTGGACTATATCCATTACTGTGAACCATGGAGTATTGAACAATGGGAAGCATTTCAGCAAATCGATTCCGTTCTTGTGGTTAGGATAATCATTAATCAAATCTGGTCTCATGAAACCTTTGGCGTATTCAATAGTGTTGTTGATAGATAAAGCAAAGAAGAATCGAGAGTATAGATTCAAGGGCAGGAATGAATATATCGTGTGTAGGAGCATTCCAATTAGTAAATATGCTTTTGTAGCATAACTTGGTCCTTCTGGTTGATTCTCTCCTGCAGACAGAGAAAGAATGTACTCGGTGCTTGAGGAAGAAGGACTAGTAGGTGAAGATAAGACAGCGATCGAAAGAACAATGATTACCACCTGCCAAACAAGAGTTAGAATAGCGAATCCATAGAACCAAGATGCTGGATCAGTGCCAGGAATGTAAGTCAAGTTGAAATACAGAGAAATCAGAGTGATTATAAAGAGCACGAATATAAAAACTTCGTACACTGAAGTGCTAGTTTGATCTCTCGCTATTGGAATGTTTCTTGAGGATGTGCATTCTTGAACAGATTCTACGGATTCTGATGGTGATATTAACGATGCGGATTCTGAGTCTTCATCAACGACCCTTTGAAACCTCCTGTAGCGTGGCATGAATGAGTCTTTCATCGGAACGTTTCCACTTCGATACCGACACTGCCAAAGTAAAGCCAAAGCCAACAAAAACAACGAGACAACGCGCAAAGTCAGTTGAGCCGTGAGCATTCCAGAGTCAACTCTCTGGACGGCTAAAACATCTTTCCAGTAAACAGAATCTTTCAAGTTATCGAGCGAAGGCGATTTTATCTCAGGTAGAGGTTGATAAATGTAATTTGGTGTGTTCAAGGCGTATCGAACAGTCTGTAGCGTCATTTCTGCAGCGACCACAAGAAAGAAGTACACCCAAAGATGATTAGAAATGTAAGTGGAGCGTATTGTTCGTCCGAATAGTCTAATTCTGTTGTATCGACAGGATGTTATTCCAAATCCCAAAGCCAAAAGGGCAGCTACACAAGCTGTAATAGATAATGAAGGCGAATGAATGCCCAGTAGAGATCCATTGCAGGAGGGCATAGGCATTCCACCTGCTAAATCTGTAATGTTCCATTGACTCGAGTTCATTTGAAAGGAGAAAGGATCAAAAAGCTCACAACATCACATGATTGGACGACTTGTGTGATTAGGACTTCGTGTTTCGGATTTCAAAACCATCTATCATCTATTTCATTTTTTTCCTTTTGCTATTGCTTTGCTTTCATAGAGAATCAATTTTGTTCAATAGCCTGTCTATGTGAACATGCTCAACTGCAGGATTGTTGAATACAGCCCTGAAGAAGTGCGGAACGTGTCTTCCGTTTGTTAATTCGACTGTTGCATAATCAACCATAAAATCGCCTGTGTGAACCAATTTGTCGTGATATGTTTTCGTGATCTTGCTGATCAGCTTCTCATATAAAGAAACATCTTCGCTTTTCAGCATCTTAAATAACTCTTGACATGTTTTTGCGGATGGATAACGAGAAACAAGAGCCTTGTCCAACTTGTGTAATGGTGGAAAGTACCAGAAACAGACATTGATAAATTCTGGCTCTGCAGCAAGTTCAAAATGCCCTGCATAGTCACCAGTGCTTAAACGATCCTTCAAATACTTGGCGTTTCCAAGTGCAATGTCGATTCTCTGGCCCAAACCGGACTTTCCGTAATACTTCCATGACATGTACAATTTCAACGCATCACCTTTTCTGCCACAACCAAGAGAACTATTTCCCAGATCATACTCAGAATCATCGTGGAACAGATATTAAGCCTTAATTGCATTCACGCGAGGCATGATCTTTCTGTCCTTCATCAATAATGCAGAGCATAACAAAGGAACACCGAGAAGCTTGTGAGGATTCATAGTGACGGAGTGAGCTAATTCACAGCCTTTAAACTTGGAAGCATTTGTATTGTGGATAGATTCAGAGAAAACCAATGAACCGCCCCATGAACCATCAACATGCAACCATAAGCCATATTTCTTGCAAAGTACTGCAATTTCTTCAATCTTATCGAATGCACCAAGAACTGTTGTACCTGCAGTGGCATTCACAAAGAAAGGTCTTTCACCGGCAGCCAATGAAGCTTTGATAGCCTTCTCTAATTCTGAAATGATCATGTAACCGTTAGGAGAAGGAATTGAACGAACATTAGACTTGCCAATACCAGCAATAATTGCAGAACGCAAAACTGAGAAGTGTGCGTGTGCAGAAGCAAAGATAACTAATGGACCATCATTTCTTGCGTGTCTATAAGGAATGATATCACTGAGAATCTCTTCTTCTTTCTGAACACTTTCATTACGTCCTTTTGTAGCACCACTCATAACAGTTTGTTCAAACTCAACTTCGTCATCGTTGTTGTCATCATCGGAAACACTTGCTGGCTGTGAGAAACCAAACTCCTTGATTTCAGGAAACATGGCATTTCTTGCAGTGATCAAAGCAGCAAGGTTCGAGTAAGCACCACCGGGATTAAATAAGCCACCTGCATTCGTGAATCCAAACAACGTTCCCAATTCTTTCAAGACCAAACGCTCGACAATTGACAAGAAGGGAGACACTGCGTATGTGTGCACATTGGTATTTGTAACAGCCAACAGTACCTCAGCCAAAATACCAACTGGTGAAGAACCAGCATACAACTTGTCAAGGAATTTTGGTGATAACGTGTGAACTGAGTTCTGCAAGATGGCTGAAACCAAAGGAACAATCTCATGTTTCATTGGGTTTTCTGGTAATGCGAGAAGGCCACGTTTAGAGAGCATTGCAGCGTACTTTCCTGGTGATAATGATTCGGTTGGTACTACTTTTGCATCAATATCAGAAGTTTCTTTGATATCTAAAGATCATTAGCATATAATGACAAGATGTACATGATGTTAATACGGGCATGATCAACTCAAGAAGCTGAACGGTTTCCTGTGCTTGTAACGTACATCGATCGCTGTCCTGTGACATATTGCTTGAGTGCTGAATTTCGGTGAATCACTGAAGAGAAACATTTCCAAATCATGCTCGGCTTAAATATCCATCAGAAATCTGTACACAAGTAAACAATAACAAATGCACATACAGTAAAGTCGCCTCAAACGATGCATTTATACTTTTCCTGCGATATTTTGGTACTTATCTATTTTGGGACAGCTCGAGGCCAAGATATAAATAGCAGAGGATCTTACCTTTCAAACCGGGCTCGTGAGTTGTATCAAGTGAGACTTGTGGAAACTAGACAAGACAGAATAGGTGATAACACGTTTTGATTATTTGCCACGTTTGTCTATTAATTGTGGATAATGCGCAGTTTCATTAACTTCAATAAAATCTTATTCTCTTTAGATAACTGCTGGTACAACCCGTATTTCTGCAGAGATGCATCGCTTTCATAAAGATCATATCACAAATGATCACACCACAATCCAAAACGTTATCTCTCGTAAGCGGCGCGCTGTGATTGGCCAACAGAGATTTCGGTTGAGATTCCGCAAAAATTTTCTTTCAATTGTGATCAAAGGTAAATACTACTGCGACGCAAAAAAGAAAGAAATCTAAAACATTTTGCTTCTGTGTAGATGGGTCGTCGTCCAGCTCGTTGCTATCGTTACTGCAAGAACAAGCCATATCCAAAATCTAGATTCAACCGCGGTGTTCCAGACCCAAAGATTAGAATCTACGATTTGGGAAGAAAGAAGGCCAATGTTGACGAATTTCCTTTATGTGTTCACATGATTTCTGATGAGTACCAACAATTGTCTTCCGAGGCTTTGGAAGCTGCACGTATTTGCGCAAACAAGTACATTGCAAAGTTGACTGGTAAAGATTCTTTCCACATGAGAGTCAGAGTTCATCCTTTCCACGTGTTGAGAATCAATAAGATGTTGTCCTGTGCTGGTGCCGATAGATTACAACAGGGTATGAGAGGTGCTTTCGGTAAGCCACAAGGTTTGGCTGCTCGTGTCGATATTGGTCAGATCTTGATTTCAGTCCGCACAAAGGACTCAAACAAGGCTGTCGTTATCGAAGCTTTACGTAGAGCCAAGTACAAGTTCCCTGGACGTCAGAAGATTCTTATCAGCAGGAAATGGGGTTTCACTCCTCTTGACAGAGCTGAATACGAAGAGAAGCGTGCTGCTGGTATGTTGCAGCCTGATGGTTGTTACGTGAAGTTCCACAATGAACACGGTACTCTAGAATCATGGAAGAAGCGTGTTTTGAAGCAACGTCAAGCTTAAGAGGTGTTGATCAATAAACTTCAATGAACAGAAGCTGCTCTATTAGAACCAACCAAGCATAATCTCCATTGCTAAGCGTTTAACGTCGCGAGATACAGCTTGGCCACAGTACAGTACATCGCTTTTTCTGACACCATTAGAGTACAGTTTTAACACATCCAAAGCTGAAGGATGTGGTCCTTGCAGGCTGCATATTCCTTTACAACAAATTGGGTTTTCAAAAAGTGAAGCATAAACGTTCTTCTTTGGGAATAAGTTTGTCATGGAACCATAAGTCGAATCTTCTCCTGATTTCTTTCCTGTATCTAGTGACATTCCACCAAGTTTTTCCAATAGAGCTTCTTCGACATCAGAAGTAGCAGATAGCAATGATGCGACTTTATCTCCAACAGATAAAACATTCTTTAAAGCTTCCAAAGTCTTTATCACGATTCTGTCATCGTGGCATAATTGAGGAATGATTAGATGGAACAGTGGCTTCAAAACTTTCTCTTGGACAATCAAATAATCAATCTGCTTAGAGTTTCTGTTGAGTAAAGCATTGCTAAGAGCCCAACACGCTTCCCTTTTTGTTCTAAAATCAGAAAACCATAGGATATCAACCAAGGTTGGAATTATTCCAGCGTCAATACATGACTGAACCTGTTCAACGGTTCCTGCTGTTATGTTACTAATAATAAGACAAGACTCTTTGCGAACTGTATCATTTGCAGGGTATCTTAGCAACTCGTGTAATGGCTCTAATAACCCAGCATCAACAACTGCTTGCGTTTGCGCATCACATCCAGACACGATATTAATTAGACATCTCAGTGCTGGAATCTGAACCTCATGACTTTGATACTGAATAAGTAAACCTAATTTCTGGCAGACATCTGGTTGAACAAAGACTTTATCAACTCCTTCGTGAATCCCGCGCAAAGTCCTGCTCAAAGCCCAACACGTATCCATCAGGATTTCATCATCACAATGAACTGACCCAGGAAAGCAGACTGATATGACTTGTGATAGTATAGGTAGAGCTACTTCGATAAGATCAAAATCCAACTGGGAGCTGCCAACTCCTCTGCAGAAATTCGATAGAGCCCATAAAGCAATACGAAGAGTTGATATGTTGTAATTATGAGTCTTTGAAGGGGATTGCGGTGCGGCATTACCATGGTTGAATTGAGTTGGAATGGCTGCAAAGAACGACTCGCTCTGTAAGAAGCCATTCATTTCGTCTTCAATCAACTTCAGCAAAGGTTTCATGGCATTGCACTCCAATACAATCTTTCTTAACTCTGCAGAATCACCTGCAATATTTCCAAGGCACCATACCGCTTGTTCTTTGATCTCTTTGAACTTGGATTCTTCCAATAATCTGACAAGACCTGCTACAGCGCCACATTCTACTACATGAACCGTTTGAGATGAAGTCCCAGCAGCGATATTGGTCAAGATCCATGCAGCTTCAAACTGTAGTTCTGGATTATTGAAGTCATTGAGTAATTGAACGAATAGGGGAACAACGCCGCTTTCCACAATCTTGTTCAAGTACCTCTGGATATCTTCATGAGCCAAGAGTTTTCTGAACCTGATCGCTGTCTTGCGCAGAATATCCAAAAGGTTTGAGTTCATATCCCTAACCATTTGTTGCAGCGTTTCATCAGAGATGTCTGATAAGCGAACATCTTCTTCTTCAATGATTCCTGATCTTGATGAATTGTCTTGATTTCGCCTTACTCTGACGTCTGATAACTTTCTGCATAGGAAGTCAAGTTCATCGGCTTCTTCTGAATGCTGTTTAACTAATCCTGTTGTAACTGTTGCTGCTGAAGCCATGATCCGGTTGTTTCAAGAAGTCAAAACTTCGATTGTTGATCAAACCTTTCGATTGAAGCTGAAACGTCACACGATAGTCATGAGGTTGAATGAAATCAATTTATTTCTAATGACTTACTTGCTCAAATTCTTTAGGAACGTTCTGGAAAACCAATAACCCGCTTGACTCTCTTTTCCCAATATGGCCAACATGAACAACTTCAGTTGGAAGACCAATTTGTACTTGAGGCTCATCATCCTGGTTGATTAAAGAAGATTTAAGTTTGCTAACAAAGCTTGACATTTTGGCTGCAACTTTGAAAGGAAACTTGGCAAACGCGTCTTTAGTTTCGCGACCCGGCGTAGAATACTTTTTCGGATTGTTGGATGAAGTATGTTGCTTTGACTTTGGAGCAGCATGATTTCTGTAGCTTCTTGAACCATTATTGGATGTAGCCATATACTTTTTGTAGTCAAAGTTTCCACCGTAGATACTGTCTTTTGCGACAGGTGGTGGCGGCAATTCTTTCTCCAAATTCGTGTTTGTGGTGCTTTGTGAACCAGAGAACTCATAACTGCTAAGAAGCTCTTCGTACTTTATCAAGCTATCCAGTTCTCTATGGAGCTCACTAGATCTCGTACTTGGTCTTCTGTGAACATCATCTGCGTCTGGAGACCTTGATAATTTTGGAATGTCGATAATCTGACTTTTGGGTGTTTGAGGTGTAACGTTCGCGGAAGACTGCGTTGCTTCCTGAACACGAGTATCTTCGTCCTCATCGTCTGTAGTGTAATGAATAACCACCGAATCTTCATCCTGTTGCGGAACGATTTTTGTCGTGATGGAGGAACTGTACAAGTCAATTTCAAAGTCATCGTCATTGTTCTTGGCAGTAATTGCTCTCTTGGATGGCATCATAGACTGACGCTTCTTTGCATTCTTGTTTCTGCGCGGAGAACTGTACCTCTCAACAGACAACATGCTTACTTCATTATCAAGCACGGAATCGACTGTTTCATCTGCATCAACGTCAGCAGGTGGAAATGATGTAACAGCAGGAGGTTCTCTGACCGCTGGCTCTTTGGATACCACCGTATCACTAGTTGTTTCAGTTTCGTCTACTCTTTCAATAACTTTAGTTTCTTCAGCAGATTCAACGACTGCTTCTTCTTCAGGAACAACTTCTAGAGCTTGACTAACATGCGCATTGAAATTCTCTATCCACTTGCGAAATCTCGTTTTGATGTCATTGAAACTTGCAGTGAAGTCATTCCTTGACAATTCAGCAGCAGATTCAGAGCCTTGTGTTTCAAGCTCTTGCAATAGATTTAGAATATCTACCATAGAATCATAAAGATTTCTACGCGCATTCCATTCATTCAAAGCCCCACTCTTCAGGAGTACTGTTCCAGTAGCTTTCAATGCCTCTGTCAGCTGAGGAACAAGAACGCATAGTAATCCAGCCAAGAATTCATGAGGGATCATTGTGGGCGTGTTTTCAGAATCCCCATAGGTCAATACAATCCATAAGTCCTGCCAGCTTTTGTTCACTGCTATAGAATGACCGCTTATCTGTTTCAAACTCATAATCACAGACTTTCCAAAATACAATACTAGAATCTGATTGATTCGACAAGTCCGCCATAGTGTTACACGACACCCCTTCAAAATCAATCGCCAATAAGAGCGGCCTAGACTGAGTTTATTAAATATTATTCTACTAGTAAATCTGATATAGCTTTACTCAGATCTTCTGATACTTGTTGGTTTTTAGCTGAGTCGGTATTTTCTGGCTCTTTAACGTGATCCTTACATTCTCTTTCTTTAATCAAGTTACTTTTAATGTTCATAATAGCTTCACCATCAAGATAATCTAGTTTTTGTTCATATGCTGTAACCAATTGTTTTAGCTCTGAGTTTTCCCTAACAAGTCCCTCGTTTGACTCCATAGTTGTGCGTAGACTGAAGTTCAGATTAGCGATATCTCGTTCGAAACCATCTATTTCCTTTGCTAGCTTGTGCAATAGAGCGTCGGATGCTTCATTCCGAGGCAGCATATCTGCGAATGATTAATAATCACATGATATTTTGCTATAGCGTACCTGATAACTTCCAAATGTACTCATAAGCCTTCTTCTTTCTTGTTTTATCACAAGATTTTGACAAGCTGTTCCTTCTTTTGTCATTTGGCTTCTCAGTCATCGCGAGCACGAAACTGGAACCACTCTTTCATAAGATAATCTCTAATAGAATTCGAAACTATGAAACTTCCAAATCCGATAAAGATAACCGGTGGTACAGTACTTGGTGAAGGCACAAAGTATCATCGTGTTTTGTATCCACTAACAAAGACTGCGCAGTTTGAGTACGGAATGGAAACACTACCAAGCGGTAAAGAGATACCAAGACATTCTCACCAGAGTCAAGACGAGATAATATTCGTACACGAGGGCATCCTTAACTGCACAGTAGACACAGAGTCCATGATACTTAACAAGGGCGATTCTGTGCATTTGAAGACTGGCGTGGAACACGAGTTTAAGAATGAAAGCTCTACAGACTGCACTATCACATGGACTTTAATTCGAACTAATTCTCCTTTGACTTCAAGTAATGGAAGTTCAGGGAAAGACGAAGTTGGGTCTCTGATAGATCAAATGAAGGGCAAGTGAGACAATTCTTTATGATTTTCTTTTGGGAGCAGTGATATCATGACTTGAGCAACAATTATTAAATATTATTCCATATCTTCTATATTATTACAAGGATGATTTATCGCTGAGTTTGTAACAGGTCCAAGTGTTCTTGTTCACAATGTCTTGATGTGTGAGGTCACAATGCAAGTATCACGATTGCGCATGTCCCCAAGACGCACAGGTTTTCGCGCTACCATCAACATTCCCAAAGACCTATTACGCAACTATTGTATCATCTCCGTAACTGAAAATTGCCTCTATCAAAGTCTTACGCACTGACGACGTCATCATTCGATAATATTTGTTGTATGACGGCCAACTGAGTTTCTTTGACGCTGTGACATCAACTTTCTCAAATTGTTTTTTTTCTATCAATTGACGCAACGCAGAGATGACTGCGAACTCTAATGGAAAATTAGCGCAGATTTACGCAAAGTTAATTCATAAAAAGGCTCTTCAGCTTTACGAGAGCGTTGGAAAGGATGACACGAACGTCTCATGCACAGCTGCTTTTTCTCACAGGGAGCTGAATCGTTACACCAATATCTTACCATGTAATCTTACTACGCTTTTGATGTTCAACTAATCTCTTACTTTGTAGATGATCATTCCAGAGTTAAGCTGCTCACGAAACAAGACAACGATTACATTAATGCATCTATGGTTCCGGATCCTTTCAATGGAAATAGGAAATTCATTGCTGCTCAGGGTCCTCTGCGTTCTACTGTTAAAGACTTTTGGTTGATGATCTTGGAGAATAATGTTGAATTTATCGTAGTGGTGGCGAATTTGGAAGAGTCTGGAAGAGAAAAGTGCTACAAATACTGGCCAGATTTGAATTGTACATTGGAATTAAGCGCTGACTTGAAGGTTCTAAACCTGAGTGAGGAAATTGTTAACTATGGCGATCTTGCTATAAGAAAGTTCCGACTGAAAAACAAAATAGTTACAATGCTACACTTTATCGGTTGGCCTGACCACGACGTTCCAAGCAGTGAACAGATTCCAGCATTACTACAGATCAATGATATTATTAGTTCCACATCTTCTCCTGTCGTGGTGCATTGTAGTGCTGGAGTTGGCAGAACTGGAACATTTATTACTATTAACTGCTGTCTTAACTTACTCAAGAACAATGATGTTGGTGAAAGAGACGTTGTATATGAATGCCTTGCTCAAATCAGAAAGTACAGAATGCGTCTAGTTGAAACTTTTGCTCAATACATGTTTTGTTACCAAGTGGTGTTGTCCCAACTAAAAAGCAACAACAAATAGATTCACATTAATAGACAAAGATAAATCGGCTGGATCTTATGGACGGTCAATTGTTCCATGTCCTGATAATGTTCAGGTCATTTGACCAGTTGACTGTGAATCTCGAGCCAATCAGCGTGTTGCAATTTGCTTTTCCCAAACGGCAACATCACAAAATTTTCCTTTTTGCTCTTGACGACTCTGAATTATTGAACAGAAATGGAATCGATCAGAGGATGTAATTGCGGCTCTCTTCACGAACACAGAAATTTAGCGACAAAAGAATCGGAAATTGTCGTCATGGCTGGCAGCGTCGACTCAGCCCACAATGCTTGTGATTCCCCTCCACTGTCAGACTTCTCAGATTCAGCCTCTTCTCGCAGTCAGCAGAGTCATACCAAAGACAATGAAGATTCAAATGATGTATTCCAGCTGGACATGAACAGAAATACTTTGGCTGCTTCTTCTCCTGCTTTGGCCCCATCAAATGAAATCACTTTGAAGCCTTCATATACTCTTGATAAGAATGGCTTTCCTATTCCGAATACTTTTGCTGATTTAGTTATGCTTGTTAGAGAAGAACTTGGCCCGCATGGACTGATGGACCATGGACAGTTCTCTTTGCCAAGATTAACAGCGATAATCAACAATTACACTTCCAAAAAGCACGAATGGGAAAAGTTTGCATTTTTCGACAAGTTCAGATACACTCGAAATCTTGTGGACGATGGAAATGGTCGTTATAATTTACTGCTGCTGTGTTGGGGTAAAGGGCATCAGTCTCCAATTCATGATCACGCTGGATCGCATTGCATTTTAAAGGTCATGCAGGGATCATTAGTTGAGACACGTTATCCGTGGCCAAAGAACTCAGCTGAATATGAATGCAGTAAAATGCAACCAACTTCAGCTGATGAATTATCAGAAAATGAGACTGGTTACATGCACGATGAAATAGGCCTACACAGAGTCAGTAACCCGTCCGAAGAAATTGATGCCGTCAGTTTACATTTATATTCTCCTCCTATTCAGATATGTCAGACATTCAATGAACAGAATGGTCAAGCTAGACAGAGTGGTAATTGTGTGTTCTTTTCCGTGCGTGGCGAAAGGAACAATGTCTCAAGTGCAGGGCTCATTGGCTGTTCTGGTCCAAAGTGAGTCCAATTACATTTTTAAACTTGTTTTTCAAGGGTAGAATAAATGATACTTCCTTTTCTTATTTAGAAATATCATCATGGCAAATCCAAAAGTGTTCATGGACGTTGCGATCAAAGGCAAAGGCGCTGGTAGAATGGTTTTTGAGTTATTCAAAGATAAAGTGCCACTAACAGCAGAGAACTTTCGTGCTTTATGGTGAGACATTTTGTGATTATCCAAGAGATTATTAATCACACGCGCGTCATTGTCTGTGTAGTACCGGTGAAAAGGGATCATCAAAAGTATCAGGAAAACCGCTGCAGTTCAAGAATAGTTTCTTTCATCGTATTATTCCTGGATTTATGGCACAGGGTGGTGATTTCACTCATGGCGATGGTAAATTTGTTAAATTGCAGTCGATTCTGAATGCTGATTTTAAAGGTCGCGGTGGCGAGTCTATTTACGGCAAGAAGTTTCCAGATGAGAATTTTGCATTGAAGCACACTGGTAGAGGTATTTTGAGCATGGCAAATGCAGGACCAAATACGGTAAGCGCTATCAGCTGGATACTGGTTTTAATTTCACTAGAATGGAAGTCAATTCTTTGTCTGTTTCACTGAGACTCCTTGGTTGGATGGAAAGCATGTCGTGTTTGGACAGTTGAAGGAAGGTGCTGAAGTTTTGGATCAGTTGGAAGCTGTTGGAACAAGAAGTGGTCGTCCGTTGCAGAACGTCGAGATTGTCGATTGTGGCGAAGTGAAGAACTGAGTTATAATAAATCGTTGAAATAGACAACTTTTGTTACTGATGGAGTATCCAGAGCTTGTTGATACAATACGGAATAAACTTAAATGCATAAATGGAACTACTAGAGTCCTTGTGGCAATTTCTGGTGTTCCAGGAAGCGGAAAATCCACTTTGGCCAAGAAGCTTTTAAAGGAATTTAGCAACTCTGCGATACTTCCAATGGATGGGTTTCATCTTTATAAGAAAGAATTGAACACGCCTGAATTAGTAAAACGGAGAGGTGCGCCTTGGACTTTTGACGCAAGAAGCTTTGTAGATTGTGTTGCAAAACTTAAGAAGAAGGATGAAGTTATTGCACCCTCATTTGACCATAGCATTGGCGATCCTGTACCAAATGATATTAAAATAACTCGAGAGATTAAAGTTGTTTTTGTGGAGGGTAATTATGTTCTTTACAACGACAAACCTTGGTCAGAGGCTCATGAATTGTTTGATGTCAAGATATTCGTTAAATGCGACTTGTCTGTTACTCAGCAGCGCTTGATCAAAAGGCATTTGGCTGCGGGTATTGCGAATTCAGAAGAAGAAGCAAAGGAACGTGTTTCATCTAATGATTACTTGAATAGCCTTCTAATAATTGAACAAATGCAGAAATATGATGATCTATTGAGCATTGACTCTAATAAATAACCCCATGTTGGAAATCTATGTTTATCGCGCTGGCTTTGGTGACCTGTTTTGTCTTCCCTTCTTATTCTTTCGTTGAGCACAAGAATTGCAATGTAATTCGTCTCCAACAAATCTCCACAAAGGAGTTGCTGTAGTTTTGCATGCAGTGCAAACACGTTCTGAATGTGGGATCTTGTGAAGTCTTTGTTGCTTTTTTGGTTGTTTAACCAAATTTTCTGGTCTCTGGACACCATGAACATCGTAGTATAACTTGCATGGTGAGCAGTAAGGATTCTGATGGAATTCATCAATCTTTAAGTACCTCCAGTTTGAAGCAGTCGTAGTTTTGCAGTTCGGATTAGAACACTGCTTTTCGTGGGATACTTGAGCAGGATTTATCATACTCTTTGGTCGCATTTGTCTGTACTGTTCGTAATACTTGAAACAAGCAACGCAATAAGGATTTCCACGTGGGTTCTCACTTGAAGCGCCATCTTGGATGATATATCTCCAATGAGGCATTGTGATCACGCAGTTACACTCTTCGTTGGAACACCTTTTCTTTGAACCAGGTTTGAGTGATCCCATAGTTGAAGTAGAATATGATCGTGGCATGAAACTTTCCTGAAATGAAACGGCCTTTAAAAGTGACTGAAAAGAACCAGATGATGCACGTCTAAGATCATGAAACGAGTTGCTTGGTGAAATATCAGCGACAGATTCTTCATCTTCGTGTAATGAAACAGCAGCCAAGAAGAGCATCTTGATACCCAAATCTTTTCTTTCTGCATCACTTTCTGTCACATCACTCATATTAAGACTATCGTTTGAATTGTTTGATATCGTCATACTGCGTGGTTCACCAAAGGCATCTGTAGAGTAAGGAACTTCTGCAGCATTAAGCAATGTAGCAAGGTTCATTCGTATGTGTAATTCGCGAAAGAAATTGAAAAAGAAAAGCCGTTAGTTAAGTAACTAAATCAAGTATCAAATTTGGCAACATTTGTTGACGTGAAACACTGTGCGAATCAGACATCATTCAGGATCTTGGCAACATCCTGAAAGAAATCAAGCTGCAAGAAAAATGAAATGAAGTGTGAATGATTTATTTTCTCTTGAGAAGTTTATAATAATTATCTTAAGGGCTTTCTTAGATTCCCTCTTCGCGATCGCATGTAGCAAGCATTGCATGACAGGTCGTCACCAACGAAACGCCACAGAGAAGTTTTCGTAATATCGCAAAATGTACACTTCCTTTCCGGAAATGGAATCAAGTTCAGTTTGAACTTTTTCGATGAATTGTTGTCAGCGCCTTCCTTTGGGCGCATTTTACCGTTGTGATCGTAATAATTCTAACATATTAATCTGATCATATGAAATATACCTTGCATGATGAACAATAAGGATATAATCGATTCTTATCTGACTCAAAATATCTCCACTGAGAAGTTTTTAAAGGTGACAGTTCAATAGCGCAGCATTCATTGGAACATTTCACTACTTCATGCGATTTCCATAAACCTTGTACCATATCTCCCTGATATATTTTCTTTTTTGATTTCTTTGGTGGCATCGGTCTAGGTGCTTCGAACAGGTAGCAATCTTCTTGATCAGTGTCGACACTGTCCCAGTAACGCTTCCTTTTAGAAACATCTGACTCGTTGTGAACTGACAGAGTGGGTGTATTCTCATCAAAAACGGACAATTCTTCTTGATTCTGATTATCTTGTAGTAGTTCTGAGGACCGTGCATAAGCTGATGGACCCAAAGCTTCCAGTAAGACTAAAGTGTGATCATTTGATGAACTGGACGTAAAGTCTTGTTCCTTAGGGAGGAATTGTGAGGATCGTAGCTGGTCGAAGTTGGGCATCAGGAATCGTAGAGAATAAGTTGATTTTCTTGGTTACGTGAAAGTCGGATGCTAAGCAGAAAACGATCAGGCCAGATCGAAACAAGATTCCTTTAAAAACTTCACTTAAATCTATTTCCGAGGTGACATCAGACATTTTAAATTTACTATGGCTCCGCTAAAGGTCTGTTCAAAGCATGCAACTGCTACTTTACTCTTTGAATGCTTTTCTTCTCGGATCGCAAATTTGCTTTTTGCACAGGCGAATGGCAGAATCATCAGTTTTGGAGACGTATTCGTACTTCAACACGCTCGTGTCGCTTATTCCTTCAAAGTTTTATCGGCCCCCAGAGGATGCACCCAATGATCTTATGTTTAAGAGGAAGTTGAGTAAGAAAGATAAGGAAGATTTGAAGGTGATCAAGAAAGTAGAAAAGCTACGTAAATTGGCACCGGCAGATGGTGGACAGTCTTCGAATGACGGCATGAAAGAGGAAGGCGAGAAGAAGGCTGAAGAAAACACGGCGGATGATGTACGCGAAAGGCTCAGAAAGCGCATCGAAGAATTGAAAGCAAAACGCTTGGAAGCAAAGCAAAACGTTGCCGGAAGAACGCAGTTGCTCGCAGACAGAAAGAGGAAAAGAGAAGCAGAGAAGGAAGCGAAGAAGCAGAAGGCTAAAGCTAAAGCTGATGCTGCGAAAGAAAATCAGATTCCTGTCACAAAACAGAACGCAATGCCTCCTACTCCTCCTCCAGAAATGAACGATGCTCATGATAACGAAATTGACGAAATCGACTTCACATTCACAAAAGTAGACGATGATGACGAGAAGAAACCAAAGAAGAAGCAGAAGTTGGATCCGAAATCCGCGCTTTTGAAGTTGGAGAAAGTCGCTCAGAAGAAGGCCGAAAGCCCTGAGGACCAAAAGAAAACTGAACAAATTGCATGGAATAAGACAATGAAGAAAGCAGAAGGAGTTAAATTGCAAGATGATGCCGCGCTATTGAAGAAAACTTTGAAGAAGAAAGAGAAGCTAAAGAAGAAGACTGAAAGAGAATGGAAGGAAAGATTAAGCAATAACAAGGAAAAGGAAAAGAAGAAGATTGACAAGAGGGAAGCAAATATTAAGAAGCGCAAGGAAGATGTTAAACAAAGGAAAATCGAAAAGGCCAAGAAGAGTAGAGCCAAACGTTAGACCGTCGAATCTAGAGAATAAAGATTTACTAATACGCATCTTTATTGATAAACTCTAATTTTTGATGGTTTCCTCTTCATCTGGAGTAACATTTTTCGACTTATCATTTCGTTGAACTCGATCATTTTTTCGGTGTGCAATCTTTCAAGTTCTTCCACAACCTCGTTGTACTCCATAATTCTTCTTGTGATGTCGAGATCTTGTTGAATAGACTTTCTTTTCAAATCCATAGAAATATCACGGACGCATGACTCGGAAAAGCCGGCCTCATGTAACCATTTTTCATAAAGTTTGAAAACAGATAACTTTTGGTTACGATATTCTTTAGACGTCAGGAAGCCTTTAGTAATCTTCAGATGCTCATTCAAAAGCGCTTCGGTAGCAATCGAAAATTTGAAATCTTTCATTGGGTACTCAATTTGAAAGCTCTTCAAGTATTCAACCAAGTCTTTTGCCTTCTGCAAAGGTTTTCTGAATCTAACTTCTGCTTCGACCATACCCTTTAGTCTGGAATTGTCGTAAAATGGCATCATAACTAGATTTTGGTCTCCATTAACAACCTTCTCATTTAGCTCCACAGCTTTAGAACGAGGTAACACTTTAGGGAAGCAAGATCGCATGTTTTCCCACACATTAGCGAAATGTCGCTTCCACACAGAAAATCCAACTACATGATCCCTTGTCAAAGAGCATTTCTTCTCATTTCCAAGAGACTTCAGCTTGCTACTTAAACTTTCAAACTTCCCCAAAAAGTCCGTAGCAACCAAACGAAATTCCTCATCTGGAACGGATCTTACTTCGTCTGTGTATTTTTGGACGATAGATTCAAATCCATAGGTTATCTTTTGATCAACTAATGAAGGTGTTGAAGACTGCATTGATTCCGTGAATTCCAATATATCATGCGACATTTGATACATTGAAGTCAACACCTGCTGAGTTCTTCCAAAATTACGTCCGGCTTCTACTTTTTTCAGAAATTGTTCAAAAGCTTCCAAATAAGCTCCAACATCTCCCAGGAACACAGAGAAACTTTCTTGGGCCGCACGAGGCAAAGAAAACGCATCATCGTAGCTGAATATAGCTTGAAGGTTCCATAAAGGCGAGAACAAAGATTCCGGATCATTCTGAAACATTTCATAGATGTTCTTGAAGTCAAGACCAGCCAAGTACTGCACGTTTTGATCAATGTACTGAGTCAGTTCATCAGTAGCTTCAAGATTCATCTCATCGCCTAGAAGAATGTTTTTAAGATCTTGAACTTTCTTTTTGAGGGACTCAAAGGCTTCATTGCACGTACGCTCTTCATTTCTGGAGAGTCCTTTTCGAAACGCGCCAGGATTGGATTGTTGCAAGGTTCTTCGCTTTTCATAGTGATAAGCCAAAGTAAGAGCGTTCTCTTTAGCGTCATAAATTAAATCACGTATTTGGCAGTAATGCTTGGAGCTATACAGGCCTGTTTGATCGCCGTAAACCAACATTGCGCGGCTCCCAGACTCTGAGTGCTCGTTCAACTTGTGGCCAAAAGCGATCAACTGTCTTTTTGAGAACACAGAAACTGCCAGCACGGCCAATAAAATCAAGAATTGTATGCCAGAGTAACGAAGCATTTGCGCGGACTTCAAAAAAGAATTTTGCATCTTGCAGATCAGGAGCAGTTTTTGCCCCTTTTCATGTGACAAATTGTTCCAGCAAGAATTTTTGCGTATTTAAGCTTACATCAGCTGCTATTACTGATAAAACGGAACATATATTCTTCAAGAACTGGTTTGTCATACGCTAAAAGCTCATGCCAAAAGAGGATGTCCAGAGTAACAACTCTTTTACCACGAAACAGCCAAATTATCTCAACTAACTTAAATTCATCAACTTGGTGCTTTAAGTAGTACATGTTTATTCAATTTACACGTTGCCATTCTATTGATGAAGCTTTTCGTCGTCTCTTACTAGAACGAAATCGTTGCAGCATGGCTTTTCATAGTTACTTACAAATTCCGAGGATGCAACAAGATATCCAGCACTATCAGCCATTTTGAAGAGGCGCGCAATAGGAGAGAGAAAGTTATTGTTTTTCGCAACCAACTCTTTTGGCGTATCTTCAGGCTGTTGAATATGTCCCTCAACTTGTTCGACAATGTGAAGTTCAAATGCAATTTGTTTTGGCAACACGCTGCCTACCTTTTCACTATGCTTAAATATATCTGGTAACACAGACCATTCGTAAGCATCGGCATCTATCTTCATATAATCGACATGTCCCACTTGCATCTCGTCAACAATGTAGTCCCAATTTCTGTATTGTCTGCCTTGATGATCATCAAAGTTCTCTGCATCTAAACAATACGGATAGTGAGTAACGAACTCAGGAAGCTTGTGATCTTCTTGAAAATTACAGTCAAAGAAATAGATGTTGCATTTACCACCAGAGTATTCATTAATTGCGCCCTCAAAGTTGAAATTATCATTGTAACCAGCAGTGACAACATTGCAGCCTTCTTGCAAATCTGTGTTAGTCAAGCAAACCCACCCAGTTGTATCACCGTAATGCCCAAGTCTAACCAGCTTATCGCGCGGACAATCATATGTTGTTGGAATGAACTGAAACGTCTCTTGTGGGCCAAGATGTGCTCCAACTTCACCGGGCATTGAAATAATCTTATCCATAGCTTTACGGAAGATCTGTCTTTTGAATGAAGTCCATTCGTGCGGTAAAACTGGAATGCCATCTTTCACGAAATTGGTTTGGTTCAGCTGAACTGCTGTATCAACATCATTATCAACCGTGGATGGTTCTTCAATAGGTTTCACCACCGATGGCTCGTAGCTGGATGTTCCCGTTGGCATAACACGAGATCCAAGTGTGTTCCAGTGAGTACAAACCAAGAATACGACGTAGATCAAAGCCAAAGACACGCTTGTTACAACTCCAATTCCAAAGTGTCTTTTCTTCTTTTGATCATTCTGAACGTATGAATAAGCTGAAACAGCATTCGAAGGGTAAATTACTTTGTCATAAGACATTGTTTTGGAGAAAAGCTTTAGATTATTGTCATGAACTTATCTTTGATCAAAGTTCTGGATTGTGTTGATTCAATCTACATCAGCAGGAGTCAATCAGTTGGGTCTGTAAATTCATCGTTCACCAGCTAAACCTTACGATTTGGTCTTAATTGTTAGTCGTTTGCTAACAATAAGAGTTTAATGGGTCATGCCTTTTAAAGTTCATGGCTTCTTTTACACGCGACACAGTTGAGCATGCCATGAAACATAGTCTTGTATAGCCCTTATGTAATTAAAAGTCTGTGCTTAAGCGCGCAACTAGTTCCCTTTAAACTGCTCGTTTTTTCTTTGGAAGTTGCGCCACAGATCTCTTTTGAATAAAACGAAAATAAATGTCAGTCGACGTTCAGCCTTCAGCTAGTAACCCAACTTCATCCAGTGGATCGAGGCCTGGTGCATTCAAAGACAAGGAGAAGCCAAGAGAAGTGCGCCACTCCAATATTGTCGCTGCGAAAGGTATGAGTTATGCGTCGTGTTTCTTTACATTTTAGCTGTCGCTGATGCTGTTCGCACGAGTTTAGGTCCTAAAGGAATGGATAAGATGGTACAACCACTTCAATATTCGTGTCCTGATAGTTAATTTATTAGATTCAAACTGGAACTGGTGAAGTCTTAATCACTAATGATGGAGCAACAATCCTGAAGCACATGAGCGTAATGCACCCTGCCGCAAAGATGGTAGCTGTTTCTTAAAGTTCGTACTTATGATTATTTCTAGTTGGTCGATTTATCTGCAGCTCAAGATGTTGAGGCTGGTGATGGAACTACCTCTGTCGTTGTTTTGGCTGGAAGTTTATTAGGTGCCGCAGAAAAGCTTTTAGGACAAGGTACCGCTATTGGAATCAACCATGTTTTAACTCCTGTAGGCATTCATCCAACAGTTATTGCAGAGTCTTTCAAGAAAGCAGCCCAGAAGTCCGTTGAAATCCTTACAGATATGTCCGTTAAATTGGATATGGCTGATCGCGAGTCTTTGCTGAAGAGTGCAACTACGTCTTTAAACTCAAAGGTTGTTTCGCAATACTCTAGTTTACTTGCACCTATGGCTGTTGATGCTGTCATGAATGTCACTGACACTAATGCCAGCAATGTTGATTTGAAAGATATTCGTGTTGTCACCAAGTTGGGAGGAACAATTGATGATACCGAGATGGTTAATGGTTTGGTATTGACTCAGAATGTTATAAAATCTGCAGGAGGCCCTGCTCGTATGGAAAAGGCCAAAATTGGTCTTATTCAGTTCCAATTGTCTCCTCCAAAGCCTGATATGGACAATCAGATTGTTGTCACAGATTACCGTCAAATGGACAAGATTCTACAAGAGGAACGTCAGTACCTGTTGAACATGTGCAAAAAAATCAAGAAGGCCGGCTGCAATGTTTTGCTTATCCAAAAGTCGATTTTGCGTGATGCAGTTAATGAATTATCCTTACATTTCTTGTCAAAGTTAAAAATTATGGTTATCAAAGACATTGAGAGAGATGAGATTGAGTTCATTACAAAGACACTAGGATGTAAACCTATTGCTGATATTGAAGGATTTACCGAAGATAAATTGGGAGTCGCTGATCTTGTCGAAGAAGTGCAATCAGTTGGAAGTAAAGTTGTCAAGATTACTGGTATTAAGAGTACCGCCAAAACTACTTCTGTTATTGTTCATGGTGCAAATCATTTGGTTCTAGAAGAAGCTGAAAGATCTCTTCACGATGCTCTTTGCGTTATCAGATGTTTGGTAAAAAAGAAGGCACTAATTGCTGGAGGTGGAGCACCAGAAATCGAAGTTTCACACAGACTAGCAGAGCATGCTAAAACTTTGAAGGGAGTTGATCAATACTGTTTGCAGGCTTTTGCTGATGCATTGGAAATTGTCCCTATAACTTTGGCTGAAAACGCTGGTTTGAATCCCGTTGGCATTGTAACGGATTTACGCACCCGTCATGCTAACGGAGAGAAAACAGCTGGAATTAATGTAAGGAAAGGAACAGTTTCTAATATTCTGGAAGAGAATGTTATTCAACCATTGTTGGTATGTACCAGTGCTATTGAACTCGCTTCAGAAACTGTAAGAATGATCTTAAAGATCGATGACATTGTACAAGGACGCTAAAAGTCTTGCATCAATAAAGGCATAATCGAGCTTGAAACACACAACTATTTGTTATACACGAAGTCTATTTTCTTAAACTGAAACAGAGTGATTATTCCATATCGTTGCTTCGTCGCCCGAAAGTGCAGCATGAGCCAGTTGGGAATTCACTTGGTTAGAATCCAAATCGATTACGTAGCAAACAAATACTGCATCCATAACTTGAAGCAAAATGAAAGAACAGAAACGAAGCATGTAAAATGGAAGCAAGCTTCCGATTAAAGCGATAAACCAACTATACGAAGATCCAGACACGTCCACAGCAAAGTTAAAAGTTCCAAGAAAACAAATCAAAGATACTGCGTAAACTCCAAACAGCAGTAGCATTCTTGTGATGTTATCAAACAGAACAGCGGAAATAAGGTTTCTTCTAAACAAGAAGGCACATTTTTGGGCTGCTGTACAGAAATCAGTTCCATTGAAAGCAATGTAAACTAAGGCGAAAGAATTCACTCCGTCAACAAGGCCTTCAATCATTTCTGCACATGAACCAAATAAGTTGGAGATTGTATCTGAAACTACCCAACGACCGATTTTTCTGACTGTGTGCATAGAGAGTCTTACTGCTTGTATTGCCGATAGAACAAGGGATGCAAAACAAATAGAACCAAATGTGTATGTAAGTGATCGTTTCAATGACTCTTTTGCCAAGTCTTTCTTTGCGATTGTTCGAACAGGATCGTTTCGATGGAAATACCATTCACAAACAACACCGGATATCATGCATCTTTCAACATATGAAAACGTAACGGATGTCCACATGAACATGAATACGAAGAATGCAATAACCACAGGCGAAGAAGGATCTGGAATCCATGTTCGTTCATTTGCGTTCTTTTCGATGTGACCGATGAGCATCAAAGAACAGAAAAGTGCTAGCCATACTACGCAGAATATGAAGTAACTTATCAATATTCGTAAACTTATGAAAATAATCCCAGCATTGTCTTTGATGATCTGAAAAGATAATTCAACTAGAGCAATACTGCGAGATATGTTTGTTCGTTTTTTGTGAACCAGTACACTTGATATAATACCCAGCATGAAGGAAATTATAGATTCTGGTATTAGCCACTTGCCCTCAGACTCAAATCTGCCTCCATCAAAAGCACTTTTAAAGCTAAAGATGGTTACTGCGAAGAATGCAGCTGGAATAAGGAATATCGTTGCCCAAAGCGCTTTCCGCAGATATCTACTCAAAAGATAGATCCACAAAAAGCCTACACCAAAAGATATGGCAAGGGTTGTCAATATTTGACCATAGGACTCGCTGAACCCAAAGTAAATGTTGTTTCTGACCTCGCGACCGAGCTGAGACAATCCAGAAGTTTTTGATATTATCCAGTAAACCAACCCAGTTATGATCATTGCGACCTGGGCCAGAATAAAAAGTCCTGAAAATGGCAGGTCTTTGAAAGAGTCTGGATGTTTGTGTAATCCTCCTGGTTTCTCGTCTATCCGAGAATCCTGCATCTTTTTGTTGTAAGATCTCTCACCTCCAGAATCCAGTCCTTCTTCATCATCTGGAAGTAACTTATCATAAGCATTCAATGGCCTCTTTTGTTTTTGTGTTTTCCTACCGGAATGTATAGAAAGAGCATTGTTTAGATCTATAGCAAGAATTGGTATAGAATCGAAGCCTCCGGAAACATGCCCAGCTGGTACGGAATCGTTCAGTCCAATAGAGTACATCAAAGACTCTTTATGATCATTTGCTGCATTGGTTGCGAATGGTAATTCTGGCTGGAACTGAGTCAGATCTGATTTCGTGTCTTGTTTCGGTAACTGTTCCATTTGTACGTCAGCAACTGTACTTTCTGTGTCTTCTTTAGCGATATATTCATCTTCTTCCATGTGATCATGATAAGAATCGTCCATTTAGTGTTCTCTTGTGACACTGAATACTGTGAAGAAAGAATCGTTTCAAAGTATTGATGGGTCACATGAACCAATCATAAGCAGCATCGTATCACGAGTCTCGAATCCAGGCCGAAGGTAAATAGCCGTGGGATTTCTTTATTGGTTATGAAGTATAACATAATATTTTATTGAACCCTTGTTTGGAGTTAAGATAATACTTTTTGCCTGTGCTCTAATTAGATTGTAAACGTGATCACTCTACATCTTCAGCTCTAACAGGATGTTTTAGCGGAATAATACTTTCCTTATTAACGTCCCTTGAAAGAGCTTTGCGCATATCAAAAGCATCTTCATCCTCTTCCCCTGGCCTCAATCCGCTGTAGTAGCTGAGCACTCTTCGATAAATGCTATAACCAAATTTATGATACATGTTTATCGCTAGCTTATTACTCTCCCTAACGTACAAATCAACAAAATACGCATTGTACCTTTACAGTTAGGCGCAATACAGACTAAAGAAGTTACATTTTGTCACTAACTTCTTCCAGAATGTTCATTAATTGTGCAGCTAATCCCATACGCCTAAATTCTGGTGCAACTGTGAGAGCAGTAACGTGCCCATGCCAGTTTTTATCTTTGCCTTCTGCTTTTCCCATAACGTAGCCCATTTGTTTTCCTGTGTGGTCGAGAGTCAAATAGAAATAGTCTGGCCATCGCGCAAGGTATGTCAAATAGAAGGATATTGAGTATGTCTCTGTTAAAGGGTCTAAGTTGATATTGTTGAACTTTAAAAGGTCAAGCGCAGTGAAGAGTCGAAGCGAAGTCATTGATGGAAAATCTTTCGATTGTAACGTGAAGGCTTCAGTGAGATGCTGCTCCTTGACCGATACCAATGGTAATTTCAGAGGATTTTATGGCTTAGTGGGGCGATGGTGTCAAAGAAGCCACATTATGCATTGTGGTCGAGAATGGAAACTGTCGACGCCACCAGTTCGCATACAAATATACGGCCATAATTACAATGAATTTTAAACATAAATGATTGTCTGGCAGCTTATAGTCGTGTGCATACTCTGTGGCACGCTCGCTTTACCAGGTGTCACCCGTGAGGAACGAATGCAAATACTTGAAACAATTGGGGCAGCAAACGATACGGAGTACTTCTCTTTGATGAAAACTGGCATTATTTCGATATACTCTGGTGCATACAATGACACTGTGTTAATTTTGGAAAATCTGGTTAGAAATCTCACTACGAGCTACGAAAAACCTCTTGAGACTGCTGAAATTGAACTATACCAACAAGATGTGATCGATATCAGCCTGCAATACTGTGATGCTGCACTTTTGGAGTTTGCAGATACCTATGGAGTGTTTTTTGATAGAAATGGATCGTTTCAAGATGCTTACGATGCTGCAGAGTCTATAAAGAAAGGGCTATCAATTTCTGATAAGAATGATTTACTAGAGGATTTTATGGGGCAAATCGATGTGGTGTTCGAAGATGCTATCTTTCAGGTTGAGTCAGTAATGTATGGTGTTGATCGCTTGCTTAACAATACTCTCATGACCAATGAAATGTACAGTGTTGTTGTGACAACAAAGAATGACATTATAAAGTATCTTCTACAGATGAAGATTGTGCTGGTTCGTAAGATCAACAAGTCTTTTATTGTTAGAGGTCCTGTTCAAGTTATGAAAGCATTGAATGATAAGGAGGATGTAAAGTCAGAAAAAGACCATCCAAAAATCTCTTTCCTTTACACAGCTACTGATGGTCTATTAACGAAACAGGACTCTCATCAAACTCGCGAATACAAAACCAAAGAGGATTTGCAGCAGCGATATTATGAAATACTTCTAGAGACGTTCAAGAAACCTCCACATGCGACTGAAAAGGAACAACAAATGTATGACAAAGAAAGAGCAAAGTATGCCAGAATCTCACAGCAGAGAGTTGATAAGATCGCAGCTGAAGTAAATCACAAAGTTGCATCTCTGTATGACAATCATTACAAGGGAACTAGAGATGTTGAAATGTCATTTCTCACTACTACAAATACTATAATGTCAAACATTACATTGCCTGTTGAAGAGTACAAGAACCAAACTGAAACAAGACTACAGAAGTTCCGAAGTGATGTAAGGCAAATATTCGCAGCTGCAAATAAGAATATTAAGAATTGCTTTGTCGCTTTGGGTCGGTTAATTTGCAAGGCTATCAAGGCTATTTTCCATCGAGGAAACAAGACTATCGAAAATGATTTGAAAGAAAGCGCCGCTAAGTTCACAGAGTTGGCAGTTCTTACTACTCAGCAGTATCTGGACGGAATCCGCCTCTCGTTAACTGGGCCAGTTGACAGTGTCTTGGGAATCGAGCCGCCCATTAATCCAAACAGTACAAAGATTGTAAATATTAATTAAATTCAATAAATTAACATCTATTGCATCTTTGTTTTTGGTTTTACTGTAATTGCGCCAGAGTATCTTGCAGGATTTTCATTTCACTCTCTCGCAACAAACGACAATATTTTAGTTCTGGGATAGAATTGTCGTTCTTTGGTAGCTTTGCGGGATACTGTTGCAGCCTTGAGAGAATAATTCTTTCGAGAATTCTCTTGCTTTCAGACGAATTAATCTCTTCGATTATTTCGATCAAATTATCTTGTATTCCGTCTTTGGTTATCTGCAAATAACACTGTTCTTCATCTTCTTCCGTCAGCGAGGCATCGTCGCTTTGATCTGAATCCATAAACCGATCCCTAATATCTTTCTCTTCCTCGGCACTTAAATCTGAAAATTCTTTGAGAACCATTAAAACCTGTTCCAAGTCGATGTTTACTGAGTCGAATGGATTGTTTTCTTCGCAAAATCCATACTTCATCAGGAGGTAAGCATTGTTGTGTTCTCCATAAGTGTTGAAAACTTCTTCATTCTTCTGCACCGCGTTAATGACTCGGATTTCAATTAAGTCGACGTATTCCTCTTTTGCTTCGTCGGATTCTTCAACGACAACTCCATCATCTTCCGATGCACTGATTTCAATATGTGTTTTGGCTTCAACTTCAATTACTCCATCACTATCAATATGGAATCCCTCATCACTAGCGTAATCCTCTTCGTGGCTGTTACAATCGCTAGTCTCCAAATGGACATGTTCGTTCAGAGTGCGATGATTAAATATGTCTGCAATTGGAACCATTGAGATGCCATGTTCAGAATCAACCTCAAAGGATCGAGAAGCCACGAGACTCGTAACATTCAAAAATGCCTTCCATGACACTTTCTCTTTCAATTTCAATTCATCTTCATGTCTTTGTGCGAACTCGCATAATGTTTGATAGTCCTGTCGTAAAAGAATCAATTCTTTGTGAATCGCAGCCTCGACCTCCGTTCCTCTCAGCATCATGCAACGCTTATCATTTCCAGAAGACCAATTGTACAGTATCGGAATACATTGTCTGAATGGAAGCATATTAAAGTATGGCTTGAAATGGGATTCTTCTTGACTCAACATTTCCAGCACCATCGCGATGGTCAAGCCTAAAGCTCCGCCTATTTCTTCTTCTTCGAGTATTTCACCATATCGAGAATTCTTGATAGAAAATATTGCGTTCTTTGGAATCTTACAAACCACCTTATCCTCCGGTATGTCTTTGCATGCCACAAACTTTAGCGCGTCTCGGCCAACATCTAAGCGCGCTCTTTTCCGTCTGTGCTTGCCAATGTAGCCATCGTTCTTGCCTTTTACCACATCATTATCTCTACCTATTACTATTCTAAGCTTTTCATCTATTTCGATGTCCATGGAACTGCACCATTGCAAGAACGAGTCTATTTTTGAGTTCATCTTTCAATGAAGAATTCAATCTCGGTCATTCCTTCTCCGGATAAAGCAGCTTTCAGTCTCCAGTTTGTCATTAGTGATAGCCCAGTGATGGAGCGGCTTGAAACTTATGTTCAGAGTTTTGTATCCTTTCGGGTAGTTGCAGTCTGCAGGATATGTGAACCGATGTATGATGGTCAAGATCTTGTGAAGCGTATTATGGCTTCGTATGAGAAAGATCATTTATCACTGGATGTTTCTTTTTATGACAATGTTCATTTCGAGGATGGTGGATGTCCTGTCTTTAGTCAATTGGTGATTTGGATTGATATTGTGAAGTCGCTGTTAGATAAATATAAAGATCAAGACGTTTCAATAGGAGTTCATTGCGTGAGTGGACTTGGACGTGCTCCAGTTCTTGTCGCAGTTGCATACCTGGTCTTCATACCCAATTTGGACGTTCTGGATTTGATAGCATTCATTCGATCACATCGGCGTGGTGCACTGAACCAGGTTCAGATCGAATGGTTAGAGCAGGAATTTGATAGAAAGATGAAAAAAAGGCTGCAGAAGAAAGTCATTAAAACAGCACACAAAAGCTTCATTAGCAAAATATTTGGTAGAAGGGAGTGAGCGAAACAAGTTTTGAAATAGAAAGGATTCCTTTCGAGTTTTCAAAATATCTTTATTGTGAGAGCCAGCTCACATGTTCGGCATCAATTGCATGGCCTTCTGGGTGAGCTCAATAATTTTGTTGTATCGATCAAGTGTATTTTGCATCTCTGGTGTAACTGAGGACCTTATCTGCTCAGATGGAAACAAAAATTTCAACCTCTGCTCCATTCTGGTACGGGTGCCCTCAACAGCTGGTTCCAATAGCTTAGAATAAATGTAGAGGTTGATCATGTCAATAAAATCATGAGCGCGAATGTTTAAGTAAGCAGTTTGCTCTGCCAGATAAGTTACAAACTTTCCCTGAGTCAATGTCGGGAACAAATTCTCGATATCATCAAAAAGCTTTTGTCTTGCTGCATTGTACACTTGATCTTTTTTTTCTTGCTGTGCCGTGAACTCTTCGTATTTCTCTGCAATGAACGTTTTCGTCTTATCAAACATTGTGCTTGCAACAGCAATAGAGTTTCCACCATATGCAGGACTATTTGATCCTTTTCCGGCAGTTGTTTTCATCTTTTCTGCTGCAGCAAAAATTGTAGGAAAGCGTTTAGTAGGAATAACAACGTCTAAATCTTGAACATTGGAATTATCATTGCTTGACCCTTCGGTATTCGCCAAATCCTTCTTTTCTTTGCCCATCCTTTTGAGTTTCTCTTTGATACTAGCGTCATGCAATTCCGGAAAGTACATTTTCTTGAAGAAGGTTTCATAACTAGTGGCCAGTTGTTCCTGATATGCAGTGTCTGTAACCGCAAAACCACTCGTTATCATCATTGTGTAAGTTCTAATAGCTTCCATTACTTCTCCCTGGTTTTGTATCAGTGAATTCTTGAATGTTTGAACCCATTCAGAACCCAACTTGACCTCATTACCAGACTGATCTTTTACAGGGAAACGATTGTTCGCATAATCCTCAATATTTTCTTGGAAAACTCGCGTGGCCATAACAACTAATGATTCAACATACTTTTCAGCGATTATTTTCCATTGTTCGACAGCAGTTCCCTGCTGAACTTTTGCCACAGTGCTATCGTGGAAGTGACTCTGAACTTTCGCAATGTTTTGAATTTGCTTCGCTATTTGCAGTATTTGAAGTCTCAAAGGATTTTCGGGTGAGGCAACTGTGATACTCTCTGACTTGTTGAAGGGCTGATAAGCTGGATAAATGTCGAGTATGTCAGTGTCATTAAGTAATTGGGGTGAAATCAAAGTTGAGTTGTAAGCCTCGCCTACTTTTTTAGCAAAATCAGTATCATTCCCTCCAACAATTGAATTAACATCCATTTCTGGAGAAATTTGGAGAAGTCTAGCTCCAGGAATCGTATAATAAACATAACTTTTGAACGCCTTGAAAAGAAATTCTGAGGCTGAAGACAAATGATGCAATTTAGAATGATCAAAGTGCTCCAATTTGGTATTCAAGTCGGAAGAATCAACACCCAAAGAAAATTTCAACAGTGCATTGATATTTGTCAAATGCGTTTGTACCCCAATAACCTGCATTTCGATAGCTTTAGATGCATAAGCATTGTCTTTTCTTGCTCGATTGAGATTATTTTCTAAGCTGGTTCTCAACTTGCTGGTTCTCGGGGCGTCCAATTGCTCATAAGAAATTTCCTCTAATCTTGCTCGCAAACTTGCTACTCCAAAGCGATTTTTGTCCTTGCACTCACCGGCAAACTCAAACGATTCAGTTTTAGAAAATCTTTGAAACATTCCGACTTTTGCGGATTTATCATTCTTGTCTACCATTTCATTATGAATCGGCATAATGAATACATTATCATTTGACTCGCATAGACGGTTGAGCATCTGCTTTCTTGGTCCTGAACATGACGGTTCGTGAGTATTCGTAATGACGAGAATATCCGTCGATTCTTTTTCATTCCACAGTTGGTAACCAATCGATGTGGCCACATCCCTATCGCAACTTGAAACCGCGATCACTTTGTGAGAAGCGTACTTATCCTTGTATCTCTTGAAGAGTTTATGCGCATCGTCGTTGATAGTGTTTAAGCCCTTAAAGTCTACCAGCGTCAGATAACTGTGTTCCACGCCATGGATTCCCAAATGAAACGGTGTTAGAGTATCTTGATGTTCAGCATTCATCAGTTTTTTAAGCTGATCAAATGCCCCTTGATAATCACTGTAACGAAGTTCTCTTAAATTATCAGCAATTTTAAGAGTAAAATTCTCCTTCTGGGCATGTTTAAGTGTGATCATGGTAGGCGTCAAAGCATTTATATCGCTCCTTGGCAAACTCTTCTTGATAAGGGACTCCGTAATAGTAGACATTCCCTCTTTAGTCCCACCAGCGACTAAAAAGATTGGACGGCCCAAATTCGCGAATGGCGAAATAGTTTCAATTTCATCAAGGGTTGCATACAGCTCTTGATAATTCTGACGTGATGGCGCGCCATACACGAAAGAACATACTAAAAGCAAAGCACACGAAATCTTCATTGTTAAACAAAAATGTGGTTGATATAGACCCGCCTTTTATATCAGCGACCCCTTGCAGTTAAGGGGCTTGAAAAGGCAAAACGTGATAGGGGGCATGAAAAAGAAGCAAAACGTGATAAGGGGCTAATTGCATAAATAGCGGTCGTGCAAGCCCTGTCTTTGTCATTAACATGAAACTTAACATCTTAGTATTGTCTGCATTGCTGACTTGTATTACTTTTGCGGTTGAGTTGAATCACGATATTTTGGATATAACCGCTGCGGTTAACCAGATAGGATTTAATAGCTTAAACAATGTAATCCCTCGAGTCGTAGTCATTGGCGATCAAAGCTCTGCGAAATCTTCCTTCGTTGAGGCGTTGACTGGGTTTCAAATGCCAAAGCAAGACGCCGTTAAGACAACTGTGGCCCCCATTCAAATCGTTACGAAAAATGATCCTCGTTTTGATTTCAAGGCAAATGTTTCTTCTGGGTATCAATTCGAAGAAGTTCACTCTGCCAAAGACTTATCTGGCAAAATCCACGAATTCCAATTGGAATCTCTGAGAAAGTGGCAAAAATCCTCAGAGGAACGTGGGAAAGATGACTTTTCGGAAATTTCTGTCTCAGTTGTAATCCAAGGGAAAACTGTCAAAGATATGGTCATAACTGACATGCCTGGTTTTGTATGGACCGATGGAAGTACTGACCAAATTATGGCAATGATTGAGAAACAACTTGGTAATTCAGCGTCAGTTTTGGTTGCAACAAGAGAGTGCAGGAACAAAATAGTAAATTTTAATCAAGCGTTGCCTTCGAGGTTAGAGCCTGAATTGATTGAGAAGAAGAAGAGAACACTTCATATTATTACGAAGCCTGATAATTGCGATGGCGTTGAATTGGAGAGTTTCTTGGGCAATAAGTTAGGCGGAAAAGATAGTGAGTACTTCGTGGTTTACACTCACCCGGCAGTTTTGAACAAAAAAACTACAGAAGAGGCATTCTTTCAAAAAAAAGCACCCAGCATTGTGCAAAAGCTCTACAAGAAGTATCCCGAAAGATTCGGTATCAAGAACGTGGCTAAAGCTCTATCTGCGGCACTTAATGAACAGTTTGGTCGACACGCTTTTGAGATAAAATCCGAGTTACTTACGAAACTAGATGAATTAAAAAGTGAAAAGCAAAGCATTATTGATGACATCGAGAAAACTGGCCCTATTTCAAGTATAGGCACCAACATTGCTTCAATTATTAGCTACATTGTGGGCTTCAATGATGTCTCCATTTCGACGATTGCAAAGACTATGAATTTGAACAATAGTTACATTGATGATTTAACGAATAGCATCAAAAATGAAAGTGATAAACTTGAAGCTAATTTGCGGGACAAAACTCGAAATTCCATATTGTTCTATTCTATTACTCGGCCAAAAATGAATGGTGAGATTGAGAGGGTACCTGAACAGCATACAAAAAATATGCTATACAAAGAATTTGGCCAAATCGGAGAAAGTTACGCTTTAACGGAAAAAAATCAAAGATTCTGTGCTGGAGTTTATCAACATGTCCAGCCTGCAATTATGAATAGCGTCGCTTTGCGAAGAGCACAAGAAGCAATGAAAGACTGGGAGGATGAAGCGGTTGAGACAGTAAAAAATGTTGCCAAGAAGTACAAGGAAAAAATTAGGGATTTTATTGATGCTGCTCTACAAACTTTCAAAAAAAATGTTTCAGAACAAGAAAAGGCATACTACATGAAATCCATTCAAAACTTATTGAGAAGAGTTGAATTAAAAGTCGATAAGGCAGCAACATCTGCAGCTACTCACACTCGGCAGGTTGTTTTAGGGGAACAAGTCCGAAGATTGAACAGTAATACACAAAAACTTGAAGCCCTTTTACACCATTACAGCAAAACGATCCAAGAATGCATTGACGAAAGCGACAGCGAAGCTGTAAAAAACGCTGTTAAAGAGGTGGCTATGGTAGGTACTGTTAGTGCGGGTGCATTCTCCGTTGCGGTTACCGGAGCCGAGGCTGCTGGAGCTGTTGCAGCGACTGCAGCTAATGCCGCTATGGCAGCGGTATTCCCTGTGGTACCAAAAATGTTTGGGCAGGCAATCGGTTCCGCTGTCACGGCTAGTATTACAGGCATGGCTGTGCCAGTCATTGGGGCCGGTTCGCTTGCTTACTTAGGTCTTAGAATAGCCCACGAGGCTGGGATAAAATTGCACGAAGGCATCGAAGAGTGGAACAGACGCAGAGTGGACGTGGAATACAACAATAAGCAAAATTTAAAAAAAGCGCTGGCTTATATGTTCAAGAAAGAGTTGGAAGAGTCTAAGACACAGACAGACCAAAACTCCCTGTCTAGTGAAAAGCCAAAAGCAATTGGACTACCGTTAAAGATTGCAATTTTCGCTCAAGAAACTGCATTTTTGCACTATTCACATTCGAGAGTTAACGATGAAGTCCAACTGGCAATTAACTTTTACTTAAAGAAGGATCTTTTGAGAGATTTGACCGAGGATATAATGGGCGAGCTATCTAAATGGGGCAATATCAAGGGTTCAAAGGAGCGTAGTTGCGAAAACAAGAAGGTTTGTGAGCATCAGATTAACAATGTCGAAGAGGCCCTGGCTAAACTTAACGCTTTCATTAATCAAAACGAAATATCGACGTTTTATTAATTAATAAACTCATATTTTGCAAGAAGTCTAGACTCTGAATTTCGCATTGCTTACTGCTAACATCGAATGACCAGTAG